>JADRCD010229987.1:0-18401 GCA_019843815.1 Montemys delectorum | reverse complement strand
GGTGACTTGTGGGATGTTGGTGGGGGAGTGTATGCCATTCAGGTCTTCCAGGGTCTGCACTGATGGAGTGGCTGCCATTCTGAACTTGGTGGCGGTGGCATAAAAGGTCTGGAGGTTGTCGTTGTGGCAATTACCTGCCTCTGCCTAGATGCAGCCCTTGTTAGTTTTGCTTGTGGCTTTTAACTTGTGGGAAGGCGGTACCCAAGAGGCCAGAGACTGCAATCACTCCATGTTTCTGACGAGAATGGAACAGAGTGAAGTATCACTGAGGGACAAGCACACTTACCATGTCCAGGGAGCTTCCTGAGTCCCACCCTAGGCAAACCTTCCCCTTGTGATCTTATGGTTTTTGCTTCTGGAAGTTGTGGTTGTCTTTACTGCTTTTGCCTTGAGAAAGAGCCTAGCTTTCTCCCTTAGGTTGTAACAGTGGCTTCTAGTCCTGTTCTGTAATTTTGATCCATTTAAACATTACCTTACAGACACCGTGATGGTTCCCATCAGACCCATTAAAAGTTCCTCATCAGGACATGACGTTTCAAACCTTCGGCATGCCCTGGCCTTCATGTCTGACAGCTGCTGCCTTCCAGCCTCTCTTCTGGCTCCCTGCATGCTAGCCATGCTCCAGTGCTTGCTGCAGGCTTTTTCTTGACTTCTGTTTGGAATGCGGCTTGTTCCCTATCACCACCTCTTTTCTTCCACACAATATTTTGCTCCAACCTAGAGAATCTGTAATCCTCCTTGAAGATTTCCAAGCCTGTTTCCCCCCTAAGAAATGCTTTCTGACTTTCTCAAAGGGAATGATGACTGCTTCATCAGTTTTAGCCAGTAGACCGTCCCATGCATATCCTTCTCAAAGCATGAGGTTTGTACTTTTTTTTTTCCTTTTGGATGTCATGCTTGCTTCACTTAAGTAATCTATACATATCTTGATGTGAGGAACATGTGACTAAGTCACATGTTTTAATAAAGAATAACTATGCCGTTTCTGGCATGTGGAAAATGTGAAGTAAATATGTTACACACAGCCAAAAATACAAAGATAAAATTATAACATCAAAGGCAGATTCTGCATGATATAATGATCAATCATCTATTTAATCTATCTATATATCTATGCATCTATCTATCTATCTATCTATCTATCTATCTATCTATCTATCTATCTATCATCTATCTATCTATCATCTGTCTATCTAATCTACTTCCCAGTAAGAAGTGTGCATTATGTCTATGCCTGTTCTTGGGCAAGTTAACTGTCATACACTTGGGTTGGTTTCTCTCTAATACTTTGTGCGGAGTGTATAACAGTTTTGCTTATTTCCTAGGCTTATTGGAAGGTCATCTCACTGTTTATAGTGAAGGCACTCAGCAGCCTGTAGTAGTTCCTCACTACTGCTATAACACATGATCACACCCTTGGTAGCTTTCAGTATACCTCTGTTATTTTAAAGTTATGATGGTCAAAAATCTAAAATGGGTTTCACTGGGCAAAATTTCTTCTGGAAATTCTAGAGGAGTATTCCATTTCATTACTTTTTTCTAATTTCAAGAAACATTGTCTCCTTGAGTCTTTTATGACTGTCACACACCCCTTTCTTAGAAGAACCCTTATGAGTATATTAGAGTCTGTTGAATGAACCAGGATAATGCTCCAACTTAAGACCCTTAGTTTAACGACTGTAACGCTCCTTTGTCATGCTAGGTAGACAGAGCCACACAGGCCTAGGCTCAGAGAATTTTAGAGGAAGCATTATCCTGCTGACTTCCGATCTAATCTCTTTCTTATTATAAAGGATTGTTATGATTTGGCAGTTATCATTAGAGTTACAGTTTGCTTCTTAGACCTTGTTCCACCGTTTTTGTTTTAGTGCCCAGACACTCATGGGCCATGCATCCTTGATACAGTTTAGCATCTACTGATCATTTAGCTTGAAAGAGTCATACTTTTCCCATTCCGAAAGCATATTAAGTGCTCAACCTTTGAAATTTAGCCATTTTGTGATGCCAAGATACACTCTATAGTAAAAGAAAATTGAAATGTAAAAGTACCTTAGGAGTACTAAGAAAGAAAGATTTTCCACTTGCTATTACTGCACAGGAATGGCTAACGGCTTTTGAGAAATTACTGTGAGCTGAGAGCTGTCCTAAGCGTTTACACCACAAGCACTGACTAGTAAGGCCTCCTCTAGTGAGTTTATAAACTGTAGAGTGCTTCCATGTTCCTTACTTCATGACACCTGAAAGAGATTGCCTAACTAAGGGTAGAGAGCTACAGAGATGAGATTTTAAAATAAGGTGACCAGGCTGTGGACGGGAAACTGTCAACTGTAGCGCCACAAAGATCAAAATGGAGACCAGGATGGGTGGCTTTAGGAGGATGAGTTCTGGGCCCTGGGCCCTCTGTGCTCAGCATTCTGTACTCCTTATTTCTGTGGTACTGGCTAGACTCCTTCAATGTTGCTGACTTCTCCGTTTTACATTTTTAAAAAAGTGTAAAATGCTTAAAAGGTGGTGACCAGCTATGTGGGGCACTGGCCAGTTTCCAGAGATGCTTGAAAACAACCTTTCCATTTTTACGAGTGCATCCTTTAAGTCTCGCTTCCATTCCTGTCATCTGCTCCATCTATCTTTTTGCCGCTCCTTGCCTTTCTCATTTCTCTCCCCCCCCCCCCTTCCCCCCCTCTGAGATTTCCTCCGGAACAATTCCTTCATCAATTGCCAAACATTCTCTTTCTCTGTATTCTGGCACATGGCTTAGCCGCACACAGCGAAGGGCCAGGAACCTTCCTGCTATTTGAAAGAAACGTGTTAGCGTTTTTTCTACGAATGCCATTAAAAGAAAAGTGAGCGTTTTTCTACAAAGGCAATTCTTTCCCACTTCGTAGGCCAGGCAGAAGCTAACAGTGTGTTCTCCACCCTGGGGAGTTAAAAAAAATACAAGCAAGGTTATTAATAAGAGCAATGATTTCAAAAATATTAAGAGCAACTGTTGAAGCATTTTGTATGGCAAGAAACTGATTGGAGTAGGATGACAGAGGTGCTGATGTAGGCAATGGGTATTTGTTGGGAGTGCATCGACTGGCTGCCTACTCAACCACATTAACAGAAGTAAGTTATCTGAAAAAAAAAAAAACCTATGCAGAAATAAACAAGGAAGGGGGTAATCGACACAGAAAAGACATCGCAAGCAATATCAAAACATATAAGAAAGTGTCAATAAACTCAGATTATTAAATGGTCACATTCACAGGGAGCTTAACGTAAGTTTTCTGAGCTTTTGCAGTGCAGCTTATGCCACCATGAGACCTACACATGCATGTCCTATGATCGATGGTAGATTCTGAATCATTCAAAGGTTGAAAACCGTGGAACTGCTGCTTTGTCTTCTACGTGCACCTGACATTTCCTCACAGCCACTTGGGCTTGAAGAGTGTGTTACCCACATCCCGAGGCTTGCTTTTACGTAGATAGAGCTGTTTATTTTGAATCCTATGCCAGATGAAACTGTTGCCCTCAGTTAAGCCAGAGACGGCTGCTTTGCTATTTTGATTTAGAGTTAATGTTCTCCTCATGCAGAGAAAACGTATTTCCATAGACTGAGAGTAAACATTGCATTTGTATTTCTTTTTTGTTTAATGGTCCATGGGAATACTAGAAAAGTGAGAGCCAATTAGATCATTCACTGTAAATGGTTTTTAGGAAAAGACATACCCTTTATTATTTCTATGGATAGGTCAATATCACGTTTGTTTTCGTTCTTGGGCTTTATGGTAGTGCTGCGTTCACAAAGTACAGCCTTCTATTTTGATTGAGTTAAAAGTACGTGATCTCCTTCAAGGTCTTAAAAACTCTGCTGGAAAACAAACAAGGTCATTTGCAATAATCTTACACTTGACTCTCTGTTTTGTGAATGTGACCAGTCAATAATCTGAGTTTACTGGCTCTTTGTTTTTTAAGATTTATTTTATTTATCTTATGTGTATGAGTACACTGTAGCTGTACAGATGGCCGTGAGCCATCATGGGTGTGGCTGCTGGGAATTGAATTCAGGACCTCTGCCGGCCCGTTTGCTCCGGCCCTGCTCTCTCTGGTGTAATACACTGTAGCTGTCTTTCAGACACACCAGAAGAGGGCATCAGATCTCATTACAGGTGGTTGGGAGACACCATGTGGTTGCTGGGATTTGAACTCAGGACCTTCAGAAGAGCAGTCAGTGCTCTCACCCGCTGAGCCATCTCGCCAGCCCCTACTGGCTCTTTCTTATGTCATCTTTTTATGTTGTGCTAATTAAAGATGAAGGTCACTTATCTTATCCATTTCTTTTGTGCTAAAATTGGAGTTTAATCCCCCCTCCTTTTTTGGGGGGGGTGTCTATGATATTTTGTGGTAAGTATTTGAATCTGGCTATTTTTATTTATCCCCAAATTTAGTCAAACTCAGGAGAAATGTAAGGCTGAAAACAAGCATGTCTCCCTGCCTTTGGGTGGTAGGAATAGGATAGAGCCCTGTGGAGCATGGGTCTAGGGGCACACAATGAGAAGTGCCAGGGAGAAACAGAGAGTGGGACAAGAACACCATTTGGCTCACCACCTTTTATTCCTGGTGAGTCTCCGCTGGGGTAGACATGCCCCACATTCTTTGTCTTCCAGACACAGCTGTAAATCTGAAGCACTAGAGAAAGGAATGCTTGCCTTGAAGGCTGTCTGACAACAAAACTCAACCTGTGACTCGCAACCCCTTTGCCAGGCCTCTAACTCCAAAAATATTTACATTACCATCAGAACAGTAGCAAAATTACAGTTATGAGGTAGCAATTAAAATAATGGCTGGGGGTCACCACAACATGAGGAACTAGATTAAAGGGTCGCAGTGTTAGGAAGGTCAAGAACCGTTGTGAGAGAAGAAGCTATCACTTGCCACTGTCCCATGAAGATGGTGCTTCTAGAAGTAGTGTGCGTCTCGCTTCTTGTGTTTGCCTGCATAAGATGACAGATGGGCAAATAACACCAACATTTCCTTGATGATGTTTGCTTTTTAAAACAACCAATAGTACATTAAGGAATATTTCAAATGTATATTTATGTACATTTTGTCTTTCAGGAACATTAAAAAAGGTTTACTTCAAATCAAATGACAGTGAACCTTTGGTCACTGATGGGGAAGCTCGAGTGCCTGGCGTTAACCTTGTAAATTCAGTTTATCATGAGAACACAGGAGTGCCCTCTCTGCCTCCCAGCCAATCCACTCCAGCCTGGACGCCTAGAGCTCCTTCTCCCGAGGACCAGAGTCATAGGAATACAAGTAAGTCTGAAGTGGCTGAACAAGAATGCCTTTGTATCTGTCATAACTGATGCTCACAGGTCACGTGGTGAGAGCAAGCCTAATGGCGTGCCTGTCCTTTAAGTCTGAAGTTCGATCAGCTCTGCAGGCACGATGGAGCTGGAGTAGGGAGCATAGTAAGTCAATGATTCTGAGCTAGAGCCCTTTGTACAAGTTGCTTGCCCTAAGTACGGGAAGTCACTTTTGTGTTCTCTGGGCCTTAGCTAGAGGGATTCCTCATCCATACAGGAAGAGGAGAGCGTGACTAAATACTCACCCCTGTTTGCTTCAGAGGTGAGCGTGTGGCTGGCCGTGTCTTGCTTTCTTCTTTTATTGGTGGTGACAGTTACTGGACACCTTGGCGACTGCAAACAATCACACTTTTAGGAAAGTGGCGCTTGCCAAGAACTCCTGCTAGGTGGACTCCAAGGGAGAGTTCGTATTTCCAGAAAAAGAGTTTGGCCAGAGAGAAAAGACAGAATAGGGAGACATCATACTATGGAATGTAACTCAACCCCTAGACGGGCCCCAGACCCTCAATAAAGTTATCCCACTTCCAGAAGACCTGGTGCAATGGGTTTGTGTTCCAAAAAATACAGAAAATATGAAGGCCTTCTATGACATTGTCCTGGTGTCTCTCTCTTTTTAAATTCCCTCCAGCAAGGTAATGTCATCAGAAATGACAAAACACTCATCCATCCATGGTCACATTGTTTCTTCTCTCGTTCATAACACCTTAGCCCTGGCCAGAGTATTTATTTTCATAGGCAGGGAAAACTATAAGTTAACCTGGAGCTCTCTTGGTGTGGATTTGCCAGTGCTTGAGAGAAAGTAGAGTTGTTTTGTTTCTCCCATTCAAGAAGGCCAGCCTGCTTCCATTTCACTATTTCACAACATACCTATGAGTCCTAGCCATCTCTTACACTCAGCGCGCACCAGTGAGTGATCCAGGTGCAGGCAGGCTTAGGACCTGGATAGCAATATTGCAAAGCAGAATTATACCACGTTGAAATGATTTCCAATGGGAGTTTAATGCCGAGGCTTCATATTTTGCTCAAGCACTTCGTTTCTCTCAGGGACAGTGTTCTCCATCAGGAGTGAAGAAGTAATTTTCATAAGGACAGCCCGGCTAACGAGGTCGAAGTTACAACCACTGTCATTTTCTTTCCCTAAGTGGATTTTTGTAGGTAGGCTGAACATTCTGTCATCCATTAAGATTCAAATCAGTTTGACAAGCACATACCCTGGAGAGTAAAAGAAACACAGGGTGCTTGCTGCTTAGCCTGGGATTTTGATGGAACCCTGACATGGACATTCTCTTCCTTGGCTGGATATGAACTTGTTTTGACACGGAGATGAAATCCAGGTGAAATCACAGTGATTGGGTGGAGAGAGGCCGAAGCCTTTGATGGGTTTATCCGTTTGTGTTGCTCGTGTGCTTGAGGGCACGATGCTTTCGAGGGAGACTCCCGATCCACTGTTGACCTGAACTGGAACCGTTGGCTACGAGGAGCTTTTGAGAATACCAGTCTGAGATTACGCAGGATTTGATGGTTTAGAAGGCACATTTGGGTGTGAGCCCCATAATTAGCTGATGAGCACCACAGGATAGGTAAGCATGTGCTTCAATGTTTAAGACACAAAGTCAAGTTGACATGTCCGGTGCCATTTAGTTGGTAACTGGTGGATGTGAGGCCGTGTCTCGGGTATTGGTGCTCTCTCAGTGCCTTTTGCTCCTGATAGAATTTATTATTTATAGTGCTCACAGTACTACCGCACACACTTTAGGCTCTGGGAGAATAGAGTCATTGGCTTTTCCCTTTTTCTGTTTTCTTTTGGTTTTAGTGGTGGCTGGCCATGCTGTTCTTGATATAGCAGTGGCCACTTAAATGACTAGGTAAAGTATATTCACTGAAAATATTTAATATATGTCAGTGGTATCTGATCACACTTCTGCTGCTTGGTTTTAATTAACCAATGTTAAGATATCATTTAATGTCTCCTTTTCATATTAGCACCTGGCAGAGAACTGGTTTCTCCAACTAAGAGTTTTAAATTTCCTGGTATATGTAAAAGCTATTTAAGCGTACTTTGATCCCCAAATACCACAGCCAGACGTTCTACCCTGATTTCCTGACCAACTCTTATCCAAAGGTAGTTAGAAACGGTCCTGCTCCAAAACACTTCTTGAGAGACCCTCATGTCATTGTCAAGGCTGAGAAATCTGCACTTGCAAAATGTTAACTAGAATATACCACATAACTGCTACTCTGTGGCCACCAGCCTTTCTGCATGGAATGGGAAGGTAGCCTCATGTGACAGGTTGTACTTCTGGGTTTTCCTGACCCCTCGCTGTGAACTCCAAGGCTGATGGAGAGAAGGAGGTGACCCGCTGTAAACATTGATGCTGTGTTTCAGCAAGAGGTTTGTTTCTAGGTTGCATGCTATGTCTGGGTTTCACTTTATAAGTTTTTTTTTTCTTTATATACATTGTAATTATTTAAACACGTGCTGAAGGAAAGTCTTGGTGTTCATTTGAGTTTCTATACATGACTGTGTCATTGCTTGCACAGCCATATTGCTTAGTCATCTGGTAGCTATAAGAAAGGAATGATGCACTCTAGCTTTTCTTCTCTATTGAAGACCAAATGTGTTTCTGAAGGTTGCTCTTGTAACAGCTAAAATACAGAAAAATGGCCACACATTTACTTGGCCAAGATCAGCATAGTAGAAGCTTCCTGGCAATATGTAACTTATGTTACAGCACTCAATTTTGTACTTAGGTTATTTTAGCAGACCATAGGTAGATTAATTAAGAACTTAGTAATTTAAATTTTATTAATTTTGATTATATTTTATTTATAATATCCAGAGGTTTGTATCTAATTATATGCATGCTCATAAAACTTTTCTTTGTGTGAAAAAATGTTGTATGTTAAATGACAATCTTTCAGTACGAGTAAAGCTGCAGCAAGCTCCAGATCCAGTTACCTGTGCCACATTTCCTGAAATGCTGATGTTCTATGGCAGAATTCTTAATGTTTTTTTTCCAAAGACTCCTTTGGCAATCTGGGGAAGGCATAGGCCTTTCCAGAATAATAGTCTGACCCTGAAGTAAATTACATCGAGTTAAAATAATTAGAATAGTACTTCAACATAATCACTAACATGTTAGAAATGTAGAACATCTATTAAATAGTCAAATGCCTGATTACTTATTAACACATTAAATAGTGATTACTGGCAATTGATCAAAAGCTAAATTTTTCTAACAGAGATGAGACATAAATGGTATTTTGAAATGTCTGCAGCATCTCTATGTTGATTCATTAATATCTGTGCTTTACGTATTGTTTTCTATATCTGTTACCCATGTTGGTAAATGAATTACCCCAAATTTCAATCAGAGATTGTAAACCAGAGATGCTACTTTGCTCTTATACAGTTCACCGAGAGCCCAAATTCTTTGTGTGACTGCTAAGGTCTGCATTCTAATGAAGGGTGCTTCATATAGAGAAACGTAATCTGTGGTGTCTAGCCGGCCTTCTGGCTCCTTAGGTCTTAGGATTACTTGCAAAGTTGCTATAATCACAACACATGAACATCTACCCTTAGGTGTTCCACTGGATACCAGGATTGTATCCAAATGGCCATAGCCAGTTGTTGAGTTTGACCAGCCCCTCCCCCCCCTTCTCCGTATTAAATTGAATTATCCAGGCTAAAAGGAGATTTCAACATGACCAGTATAAGCATCTCGCTATGAACAAGCGAATTGCGGGGGTAATTGCTGCATGCCAGTTGTGGAAGGCTCAGTTGGGTGTCAGGTTACTGGTGAAGACAGGAACAGCTATTGGGAGAGAAGGAAATTCTTCCCTGCTCTCTTTTTTACCCTACCCCATCTTTTTATGCTTTCCCTGGGATGTATTAGATTTCCCAGAGACAGCAGACTTAATCTGATGAGCAGCACTGGGCTTTGGAAGATGCGAGGGAACAGTATCTGTGTCACTCTTTTAATATCATCTACATCATCATTCATCATCGCCATCATCTTTATCATACTCATTTGTGGGATCACCCTTCAACCATTTCTCCTAAGCAAATCCTGATATATGCCCCATGTAACAGGTACCCCTCAAGGTAATGTTCCCACAGCAGATTGATATAGAAAATAAGAGCCCATGTTGAAAATGTTTGTGGCTCAAATGTTTTCTCACCAGCTCCCTTACCACTTCCCCTTTAGGAAGAATAGCTCAACACCCTTGACCCAACTAGAACAAAACACATGCACTAGCACACTGACATCAGCAGGTCAAAAAATGATCCTGGCCAAACTCAAAGAGGGAAGTGATCCTTTAGAAACCAAAGGCTCAGACACCGAGGGAAAACTCCACCCAAGCTGAGTGACCTGCTTCACTGTGTGCGTCACTATGTGATTCTTAAAGAAAATTGATACTCTGCATGATTTTGGGCCCCAACCACTCGATTTGCTGACTGTCTTGGGGATTTGGGATGCCTCATCAATGGGAGTCTGTTTGCTGTTACCCGTGTCTTTGGAGAATAAGCCTTTCCACATAGCTGTAGCTGAAATGAGTACAGTGATGAGTTTTTCCAAACCAAAGCTTTCTCTCTGTCCACGTTTGATGCAAACCATCCCCCATGCTTTTGTGTTGGCATGTATTATTCCTTCATCTTACTGCTCCGCAGTATTTACCTCATGTTTGCGTGCGGTGTTTGAACTGAACAGATTTTGAGCACGTGTTTATAATTATGTTAAGCTGTGGAAACCTCTTCTGATGCCTATGTCCACTTTCAAGTTTTATGAGATATTTCAATTTTAAAGCATTTGGTTTAACATTCTATGAAGCGTTTGTTTATCTGCAGTTATTTGTTGGGCATTAGCTCTGGGTTGTCTCCATGGACTACAAAGTTAAGTATGATAAAACCTCATCCATCCAGCCCATGGCTGGTAATTGCCTTGAGACCTGAAGGTTATTACTTATTGCTTGAGAAATTAAAAATGTGATCCACTTGAATTCATATACATACATACATACACACACACACACACACACACACACACACACACACATATATATATATATATATATATAGCTAGCTTACACAATTTCAATGTTATAACAAAACACCCCATTTCCTTCAGGTTAAGTTTTAATTATATTTATAAAATATATTTTAGTTTAAGGGTATATTCTATAGCTTCTGAACTTAATTACATCAAGCTTATATCTCTTTGTATCACAGACTTGTCTGTTCTTCTCTTCATTTGCTGCATTTCTGGGAAGGTTTCTGCAATGCTTGGTTTCCTACTGGAGCACTTTCTACATGGGCTACTCTGCTGTTGCAATAACCATTGGCTAAAACCATTGGCATCTATGTCTATCCTAAAACAGCTCCCAAATAGGCCTTGAAAGTTCATGTCCATGAGAAACTCCCATAGACACTCCAGATTCAGCTGATCCAAAACCAAATGCATTATGCCTTGGAGTGTCCATACTTGTTTTGTGGAATTTTGAATTTTCTTGAATTTTTCAACAAAATATTATTATTAACTCTTAGTAAATTTAAAAATGTATAACATATATGTCTTCAGATGATGGAACTGAGACTTTACTCTCTAAATTATAACAAATGGGAGGCCAGTCTTGTATACATGGAACTTTTATTACCTTGCAAAGTTGGGGAGCTAGAATTTTTTTGTTTTGTTTTGTTTTGTTTTGAGACAGGGTTTCTCTGTGTAGCCCTGGCCGTCCTGGAACTCACTCTGTAGACCAGGCTGGCCTCAAACTCAGAAATCCACCTGCCTCTGCCTCCCAAGTGCTGGGATTAAAGGCGTGTGACACCACCGCCAGGCTTACCTTTCCTTCGAATTGCCTTTGGATTCTCCACTCATTTATTGAGAAGTTAGACTCAGCTTATTTTGCTTTGGGTAGCATTTATACATTTGCTCTGCAGAATGTCCTCCAGGCTATCTGTTCTCAGAGCCCTGGTGTTTGATAAGCTGATGGCTGTTAAGCCACAGCAAGTATATTATCTCATTAATGTGTTCTTTAACACTGATGAACGTTTAAAAATGAGTTATGCAGGAAGATTTCTGTGAAAAAGAAATGGAGACCTCACATCCAAAGTCCCTGCTTTTTCTGGAGTTTAGGGACCAAGTGGCCATGTGTCCACCGATCATGTGAAGCAGTGAGGTAGAAGATCCTGGGGGATACACAAGCACCATCACCCTCCATAAACATGTGAGCCTACAGCTCTCAGCAGCATCTTTTCCAGACAGTAGTCAGGATTCTTGGGCCCCATCAAGAACAATCACAATTATTATTCTTCTCATGTGACCCAAACAGACTATCAGTTTTGTCCAACTCTGGAACCATGAGCTAGAAATAAATACCCCCCATACCCCCGTCCTGCCCTTTCATACCAATGTAAAAAAAAAATACCAGCTATTTGTTTACAAGTTCCTATTATGCGTTTATCACGTCTTCCCTTACGACTCTGCCTTGGAGACTCAGAACACTAGTTATTCTTCAGTCTGATTACATGTTTGAGGTTTAAGGGATTCTAAGTTGGAGGAGCATCTGAACAAACATTTATGGGGATGTAATGCGCAGTTGATAGCATCGGAATCTAATACATGAGGCTGCCCACGGAAGCTTCCTGCTCCCTCTAATCTTACTGGTAAACTCTTGTTAATTTTCTGAGGACAAGAAATCCTTTCAAATCGGCTGGTCTCAGGAATGACTCTGGCAGAACGTTCCCTTCTGTGTAAGTTATCGAGTGTAGTAGATGACCTTTATCATACAGCCGGGAATAGACTCTAAGGCTTCTGTCTAATTAGGCTATAGGTGAGGACTTGCAAACCATCTCCTCTTCAAAGCAAAGTCCTGGCTACAAAGTATGAGAAAAAGCTGTTGTCACTGTTTCTGGGTTTCTCTTTGTGACGGACACTTATGTATATATTTATGTATTTATGTACATATTTATGTGTTTTATTTATGTATTTACAGAGAATACATACCAGGCATCATTAAATAACTTTCAACTTTCAGTACCTGTACTCATAGTGTTGTACAATAGGCCTACCACACTCATTCTTCCAGTCTTTATTGAAATATTGTGCCCCGTAATCAATGTCTCCCAGTGGTCACCTCTTCTCATGTCAGCACCTGGTGACTATAATATTACTTTTGTTTAAAAAATATTTTTAAATTATTATTATTATGTTTAATTTCATTCTATGTGTATAAACGTTTCATCCGCATGCATGTCTGTGTACCATGTGTGTGCCCAGTTCCCCAGAGACCAGAAGAGAGAGTTGAATGCCCTGGAACAGTAACTACACATAAGTGTTAACCACCATGTGGGTGCTAAGAATTGAAAGTAGTCCTCAGGTGGACGAACAGGAAGAAGATCTTGATCCGACGTGGTTTTAAATAGCCACAGGTAGTTATGATATCATAAAGGATAAAATAATTGATATAATCTGACTAATCTAAGTGGGCAGCTTTTATCATTATCAACTGGTTCTGAAATTATTGTATTGACATCTTGTGAATTGAGAATTTATTGATATATAAATCTGACTTGTCAATTATAAAAAAAAAAAAAAAAGAAAGAAAAAAAAGAAAGTGGTCCTCTGGAAGAGGAACCAGTGCCCTTGACCTCTGGGCCATCTCTCCATCCCTGATACAAATCTGTTCTTGATAGTTTGACATTTTTAAATTTCACATACGAGTAAAATCGTGAGATTGTTTTATTTTTGTGCTTGGCTTATTTCAATTAACACAGTGTTCTTCACGTTCACCCATGTTGTTGCAAACGACAGAGTTTCTCCTTTGAGTTTGAAACCATGACTTCAAACATGTTAGACAAGCACTCCACCAGTGAGCTATAGTCCCAGCCCAAGATTTTCTTCTTTTGGAAAGGATGAACAATATTCTGTAATATACATAAAATGACATAATTTTATAAGCTTATATATTGTTGGTTGATTAAAAATATTAGCTGTTACAAATAATATTGATAATTAAGATTTCTTATCTTTTATAAATCTGATTGAAATTTCTGGATCATATAGTAATTATATTTTTAATGTGTTAGGGAACTTGTGTGCTTCTCTCCACTATATCTATACTAATATGTACCACATCCTCACCCATATTTGCTATTTTCTTTTTTTTTTAAATTAGAACCAGTCTTGCAGGTATGAAATTATATCTTTAGAGGTTTTAATTAAAATGTACATGGTAACTGGTGATATTATCTTCGTATGTACTATGTTTTCTTTTTTCTTGTTATAAAGTTGATTGAGTTCTTTTTGTATAAGGGTCAGACTCAGGATTTGCAAATATTTTCTCTTATTTCATAGGGGCCTGTCCGTAATGTTGACTGTTTCCTTTTCTGTGCAGAAGGCTTTTAGCTTGACATAATACCATTTGTCTGTCTGTCTATCCGTCTTGTGCCCCCTGCACTTTGGATAACATATTTTTGAGTCATTGCTCGTGCCTATGCCATTGTAGATTGTTCTGTGTCTTCATACAGTTCTAACTTTTTTCTTTTTTTTTTAAATTGATTTAAGTTTTATTGCATTATGATGAGAAAAGATACATGATGTCAATTTATCTGAATTTGTTAACATTTAAAAACATATTTTAAGTAAATAGAATTAAGTCACATTCTTGTTTCCCTTTTGTACCCCAACTCCTCCCAGAGACCCCCCTTCAATACCTACAATACCTTTTTTTGGTCATATTCTTTAAAATTTTTAAAATATTATAGCAATAAAAATGAGTATTATAAAAGTTGTTTGATATAAAACAACAATCAATTTAACAGTCTTATGTAGATGCTTGTCTACAGCAATACTGAAAATAGACATATTTTTCTCAATATAAATTTTAAATAACTCCAAACATATTAACTGTATATTTTAAAATAATACATCACTACTAGTATTTTTTAAATGAACATAAATATATAAAGTCTTTTTGTTTGTTTGTTTTGTATTTAGTAGAGCTTAAAACCTTGGCTCTTACTGTGGTACAAGCCCAAAATAAGAACAATTTTTAGACATTGGATTTCATTGTAACAAGGCTGTACTTCAATGACCCTCACATCACCAAAGGATTTTACCTCCATTGTAGCTAGGCTGAGAGTTGACAGTTCTGTGGCACCAAGAAATGAATTGTAGGCTCGATTTTTGGATACAGACTTCCTGCTATGGTCAAAGCTTTTTGACTTGAGTGAATGAATTTATTCTCAGCCCACAGAGTTTTTGATCCATTTTGAATTGGTTTTGAATATGGTGTGAGATCAGGATCCATTTTAATTAATCTGTATGTCAGTACCTATTTTTCTTAACACTGTCTAAGAGATCATCCTTTCCCTATTATAGGTTCTTGGCATCTTTATCAAAAGTAATTGATGACACATATGTGGATTTGTTTCTGAGTCTCCATTCCATTCCAGTAGTAAGAGATATTCTAGATTGAATTAACTGAGTGAGGCCCACACCAGCATAGGTGACGCTTTTCCCTGGAATGGGGTCCCAGCTAATGGAGAACCAGCATTCCCAGCATTCATGTCTGTGTGCTCCTGGCTGCAGATGCAATGTGTCCAGCTGCCTTATGCTTCTGCTGCCCCCTCCCACAACACACATCACAATGGACTGCATCCAGCATCCCCTCAATGTAAGATGGGTCAATCCCTTCTTCCCTAAAGTTGCTTATGAGGCATTTGGCCACAGTAAAGAGAAGACTAAGTAGTACCATTGTTGCTTTTAGAGACCTCTCAGCTTTGTAAACGGTCCGTCTCTCAGACCCAGAGCAGCCAGCTCTTACCTAAGTCCAAGACTTTACAGAGCCTCCGATGGCTGTCACTCAGTCCTGTTCTTTGTGCTCCCATTGTCCTCAGGGTGCTCCGTGGCACTCCTTGTGCTGTGTTTATCTCTTCACATTTCTTCCTCTCTTGAACTTGATTCTTCCCTTTACTGTAGTGAGATCTCCCGCTAAAGCCAACGAGAATGACGAGAACGACAAAGGGTCGAGGGCATAGCTTTGTGGAGACAGGAAAGAGAGGCTCCCCTCTCAACTACAGAGGTGCTGTCCAGACTGCAGTAGAAGACAGAGATAGAGCTTATAAAGGGAACACCTCCCACACTGTCAAGACATCTAGAGAACAGCAGCAGCAATGTTAGCCAGCAGCAGCAGGGCTATTGTGTCTCAGGTATCCTGCTTTTCGATAGCTACTTGGCTATCACGTGATAAAAAAAGTCTTTGGACGCCAAGAGTTTTTCCAGTTTAGTCTCACCTTACATTCATTGGATAGTTATTGAATATACTCCCCAGTGACATTCTAGCGAAAAATTCACTTCCCTGATGTGGGAGGGGAGTGGGATGAAGTCACTAACAAACATACAGTTGGTTGACTTTCGTTTCTTTGGCATTCATGCAGTGGAAACTCTACTTTGAGTTGGGAACTTTCTCCTGCTCTGGCAGAGTGGGGTACTGTGTTCTCCTGTGATTCTGGGCAGAGACAAAAACCTCAGCTCCCTGTCAGCCACCTAGTCACACAGGCAAGGGACTGGTGCTGGCTCCACACAGCTACATTACACATAACAAAGACATTTGACTGAATCAACTTTTGTTTTTGTACTGCCAGGGATTCCTAGGGTCTCACATAGGTCAAACAAACACTCTACCGTCGAACAGTTCCCCAACCCTCTCATGTCTTTGAGACAGGATTTCATTAAGCCATGCAGGCTTGCCCTGAGGTCATTCTGTAGTCCATGTGGGCCTTGAACGTGTGTTCCTCTTGTTTTTCATCACCTGGGTAGTTAGGTGCCAACCTGTGCCAACAGATCTGTCTGATACTTCCAATTTTCAACCGACTTATCAGAACCCAACATCATGAAGGCAAGGTCTATCTGTATTTGCTAATGCTATAATGAAGATAATACTTGACATATTGTGAAAAGATGCAGGTGTGCTATAAATGGGATGCTCCTGGGATATCTTTGCTGTCTGGAAAGGTTAGCTCTCTGCATCAGACCACTGCTGTGGCTCTTTACCCTTCAGGACAGCCTAGATGCTATGATTAAACCAGTGGCAAGAAGGGAAGTGCTCCCTTTTGATGGTCTCATTTGATGATTATGAATCCTCAGTAAATAATATAAAGTGATGACAATTTAAGTATCTCAATAGAAACAATGAAGATAGGGGACAGAAAGCAAACTGTTTGAGTGTGGGTATAACTTCGTAGAAACTCAAAGAGCTGGGTCAAATCACTCCTTTCGGTATCTGAAGCTTACATTTTTGCCACTTGAATATTTAGTTCTGGGATATTTCTTAAAGGAGGAATCTACTTTCAAAACTGTCAGTTCCGATACTATTCAGAGTTTCTCCAAATATTAAGTTTACTTGTGAATAGCAAACCCTGCTATGGGACTATGCCTGCCATAGTGAACTATGTGTATTCCAAGAAGTGGAGGCAAGAGGAAGCTTTGGTTAGGTGGAATGGGGATTGCATACTTTGCAAAAATAATCCTCGACTAAGGTGGTTAGCTATACAGGGGTGACTACACAAGGATAGCATCAGTCCAAGATGAAAGAAGTGGCTGTCACACAGGCCTCCCTGCAGATACAATTTTGTGTAAGTTCGCAGTGGCTCTTGTGCAAGGTTGTGGTCCTTACAGTCTTTTGTGATGGTTACTCTCACCAGGTTTTAATCAATGAGAGATGAGCGGTCTTGGTGAATAACATCTGGGATTAATTTATTACATAATTTATTGTTAGAGCTAACAGAGAGACTCCATTTTGATTCTGACTAATAATAGTCCTCAATTCATTCTGGTTGTGGGTGAGCATCTCTTTCTAGGAAGGTGTGTCCCTTATTTGGTTCCTTCTGAGCGTCAGGATTATGGGCATGTGTCTTGTTGTATAGGCCAGGCAGTGTATATTTGTTTTGTGTCTTCTCTCCCATGACACAACAATGTTTCAAAGGCAGGGACATTACTTGCTTCTTACCACTTTCTTTGTGGCTTGAAAAGTACCTGACACGCACTAGGAGTCTAATAGGGATTGGTCTTGTGAGGAGAGAAACCTCTGTGGAAGTCAGACCAATGGTACATGGGGCTCTTCAGAACGGATATAAATTAGGTGAGAAGATGCTGAAGATGCTTGGTGTAGGAGGCAGCTGCTGATGGAAGGGGACTGGAGCAGGGAGTGAGGTAAATGGTGTTAGAATCTGGCCTTGCCATTTGCCAGCTGTGTGGACTCCCAGGGAGATGACTCCACCTTGTTTCCTCAGCTGTGAATCTGAGATAACAAGCTGTAGGCAGAGCAAATGAACTAATAATACATGAGCCTGAGCTGAGAACAGTGTTGGGAGAGCTACGGTCGCTCAGTCAACACTGAGCACAAAAATACACAGACAGAACTTGAAAATGTTCACAACAATGACACCACACAAAGGGCTGAGGACCACATGGGAAGTAACATCCAAATTAATAACAGACTTTATGAGAGGAGCCAAAGGAGAGATTGCAAAGAAGGCCAACCCTGCCATGACTTTCTCCCCAAACCTCTCAGCAGCGCTGTGAACAAAGAGCTTCGCTTCTTGATCTCACAGATGCACAGGCTCTGGAGACAGGGCAAATAAATGTTGGGCCATTGCCAGGGGAGTCCTCTGAGGTAAAACCAGGGCTTAAAATGATGCATTTTGGGTAAATTAAGGCAAATGTATGCCTCCGGTACAATCTTCTCTCCTGGTATGAGGTTCAGACTAGTCATTCTTTAATTAAATATGCAGTTGTGTCAAGGCAAACAGAAGCTCCACCCACGTTTCCTGATAGGATATTAGACAGCAGATAGCAAAATTCTAGAAAAACAGATTTTTTTCATTTTTTAAAAATTTGAACAGCTCTTGCCTCTCATGTGATAGTGTTACATATTTACTGTGGTTTCATTACAAGTTTTTTTTTTATTATTAAAAAAAGATTTTATTTAAGCTTAACAAACATTTGAAAGAAAGCACTGTTGAAATAAATGAGTCAAAATTAAACA
>JADRCD010229985.1:19528-46528 GCA_019843815.1 Montemys delectorum | reverse complement strand
CTCACACACACACACACACACACACACACACACACACACACGCATGTGCATGTGAGTATGTTGCTCTTGAAAGCCAGAAGAGGGCGTTGGAACTAAAGGTACTGGCAGTTGTGGCTTCCTCACATGGTGATTGGAATTAAACTTTGGTCCTCTACAAGAATGGTACATGCTCTTAGCCACTGAGCCATCTCTTTAGCCCCAAGAAGCATTTTTTTTTTTTAAAAAAAAATCTGTATGCATGTTTTGCTTAAATGTTATGTGTATATATCACATGTGTGCGATTTACCCAAGGAGCCAGAAGAGACCCTGGAACTGGAGTTAAAGATCAGTGTGAGAGAATCCACATGGGTGCTGGGAACTGGATCCAGGTCCGCATGGATACAGTAAATGCTCAACTGCTGAGCTATATTTCTAGCTCTGCCCATTCCATGTGCCAAGATGCTGTGCTTATGAGGTGAAATCCTCACTGGCTTATAGAATTCTCTACAAGGTACATGCCGTATTTGCTGTATGTTTGGGCTTCAGGACACTGGAAAAACCAAGGTTCTTATCTTTGATCTTAACAACCTACTTAAAATAAAGCCAAAAAGTAATATTGAACCCCAAATCCTGGCCAAATAAGACAACTGGTGATCCCAAAGGCCCAGAAGCTATTTGGTTGTATAGTTGTAACTTGTGTAAAAGGGTGACAGGCATCTATACTGTGACCCTTGGAGGATGAGCTGCTTTTTCAGCAAGCTATTCTTTCAGGTTTGCTTTGGTTTTGCTCTTGTCTTTCTTACAGCGTCAGCAATGCTCTGTTGTTCCTGTCTTTAAATAATAGATGCCTTAGGCAGATTTTACAGTCTAAGCATACAGCCAGTGTGTGTTCAGGGACTTACCAGATGTCCACGTCGCACTGCAAAGACAAGTGAAAGGGACACAGAGCACTAAGGAATTCCGTGGAATGCTAAACGTTCAAGGATAATCACTCATGGTGGAGCATGGAAGATCTGTGTTTGTGTTATATGCATGTACATGTTAGTGTGTGTGTGTTGTGTGGTATGCAGAGGGCGACCAGAGATCAGTATGGAGCATTTTCCTCAGTTGCTTTCCACCTTACTATTTAGAATGGGATCTCTGACTGAACCTGGAGACTAGCTGGCTAGTGAGCCCTGGGGATCCTCTCCTGTCTGACACCCCCCTCACACTCTGATCACCGATACCCACTTCCCTACCCTATGCTATGGTAAAGATGGACTCTGCCACACCTGGCTTGTGAGGGAGTGCTGGGGATCTGTCCTCAGCTCAGCCCTGGTGTTTGCTCAGCAAGCAGGTTTACTGAGTGAGCCATCTTCTTAGCCTGGAAGATCATTTTTAACACCTGCTTGAATCTCGGGTTCTTACTCAGCAGTTTCTCCATCCCACGTAAAGAAAATGGCTACAGTTTTTGTACTGTTCAAAAATCATTCGAAAACCAGCTTTATGAAATGGCTTGCATATGGCGGAAATTATGTTGAAAGGGTAGAGATTATTTAAATGTAAACAATGTGATTCTGTATAGCATAAAATCTATCCAGTTGAAAAGATAAAAATCAAACTGTTTCTCCAATGAAGGCATTTGAGAATGTATGAGAGAGTCCCTGAGTTGCCAGTCTGACTATTGCACACATTCAAATAACACTCAAAATGCTACTTTTCTTGGAACAAAGCACCCACTCAGAGATTGTTCAGTCTTGCACATTATTACATGTGAGTATGCTTCAAACCTAGTGTTGTGGGCACTTGAGTTTGATTTACTGCTTTTATTTCCCAGGAAACGTGACCACTTTGTTGTAAAGGCTTTTTTTAAAAAAAACATTCTACCTCTAGACTCAGTTAAAGAATTGAAACAAGAATCATCTCTGTGCCTTGAGCGAACACGTCTTCATTAATTTCCCAGCTTGGCTTCCTTCCCTGAGCTCCAGAATGTGACTAATGATGTCACCAGCACAAGGCTGGTTGCCCTTCTGGACTCCAGCTGGGCTCCCCTACGCAGGCTCTGCGGTCTACTCCAACCCGTCCGCTCACACAGAACAACAACATACTGCAAACGATCCCGGTCGGTGCCAAGAACCTGCTTGCCATGTAGACATACGCAGAGGGGCTGGATGCTTCTCGTTCCGTGTTTTAAAGTGACTTGTATGAAGTGACCATTGCATCAAGTACTCCCATGCACATAGCCTCAGGAGCAAGTGTCCAAATACCAAATAGGTCATCTGAGGCCCCGTATTAGGAGTCATTGGCACAGAAGCTGTCCAGTGGCTTCTGCCAGCTTCACCAGCCCAGGCTTCCTTTATGAAGTCTGGTGCTTCCTGGACATTTCTTGCTTCTTTGTGAGTGACGAGGGAAGAAAGGAAAGGCATGTTTGCTGTAGTTGCTTGGTGTCAGTTCAGAGCATGCTCCTCTCACTAGATAGGAAATGTATTCCTTTATTAACTACAATAAAGGTGGTGCAGTTTTCCTTTACTCATTTGTAAAACTGAAGCACACACAGTGGACAAATGATGTCACCCCACTACTCATCACACAGTGGACAAATGATGGCACCCCACTACTCATCGCACAGTGGACAAATGATGGCACCCCACTACTCATCACACAGTAGACAAATGATGGCACCCCACTACTCATCACACAGTGGACAAATTATAGTACTCCATTACTCATTACCCAACTCAGCAAACATTAGTTGACAGCCAATCTTATTTCATCTCTCTCATTACTAAACCCCATCCCCAGGACACCCTATCTCTCTGGTATGAAACGCATGACTTCTTTTTCTTATCATAACTGCTCAGCCAGTAGTTCCCCTAAACAATTAACACTTTGACTAAATAAATAATCACCATCCAAAAGTTGAGTTGTCTCCTTTAGAAAAAAAAAAGATTTATTTATTATATGTAAGTACACTGTAGCTGTCTTCAGACACCCCAAAAGAGGGCATCAGATCTCATGACAGATGGTTGTGAGCCACCATGTGGTTGCTGGGAGTTGAACTCAGGACCTCTGGAAGAGCAGCCAGTGCTCTTAACTGCTGAGCCATCTCTCCAGCCCAAAAATCTCTTCAAGTATGACTCCTCCAGTCCCTTGGGACTTGAGAGGTTTTTTTGTTTGTTTGTCTGTCTGTTTGTTTATTTTTGCTGTTATGGGGTGGGTGGATATAAAGATGTGGGTGTACATTTTCAGAGGTCAGGGGGCAGCTTTGTGAAATCTGGTCTCTCCTTCCATCTTTACGTGAGTTTGCAGGTGAAACTTGGATAATCAAGTTTACTCTGAAATCACTTTTACCTGCTGAGCCATCTCTCCAAGCCCTACAGTGGGTTTTGAGGACTTTCTTGCTGTCTGCTCTTGCTGCGTGGCCTGTTGAGATGCTTCATGCCCATCTATTCCATCTCCTTCTCCAGAGCCATAGTTAGTCATTTCTCCAAGACACCCTGATTCCTTTTGGTGTGAAGGTATTTGGAGAATCTGAACACTAAGCCCAGTTTAGGATGTATGCGTGGTTTTTCGGCACTCAGGAGATAGAGGCCAATTGAGGGTACAGAGTAAGTTCAAGACCAGCCTGAGCTACACAATGTGATCTAGTCCCTAAAACAAACTAAAAGAATCTAAGTACTAAGATGTGAAGGTTTATATATGCTTGGCCCAAGGAGTGACACACTTTTAGAAGGTGTGTTCCTGTGTGAGTAGGTGTGTCACTATGGATATGGGCTTTAAGACCCTCACCTAGCTGCTTGGAGGTCAGTCTCCTCATAGCAGCCTTCAGATGAAGATATAGAACGCTCAGCTCTGCCGCCACCATGCCTGCCTAGATACTGGACTGAATCTCTGAACCTGCAAGCCAGCCTCGACCACTCCTTTAATCCCAGCACTTGGGAGGCAGAGGTATGTGGAAAAAGAGTTGCCTTGGTCACGGTGTCTGTTCACAGCAGTAAAACCCTAACTAAGACATACGGGAACTCAAAGCTACTTAATTGGCCCTTTTGTTTAGCTCTTTGCAGTGAAGAGAATATGGGGGAATATAATACACACTACAATCCATGTAGTAGTAATAGTGTGTTGTGTGTGTATGTGTGTGCGAGTGTGAACATGATGAACAATATTTTAATAAAATTCAGAGATTTTCATCTCTTTTACATCTGTAATGTCCCCTTCCTCCAAGAATCCTGGTACTCATTCAAAACAGGAATGATTGAATGAGAATCTCACTTTGTTTTTTATTTGCTCCAATCCATAATATATCAGATCCATAATACAGGATCAGAGTAAAAATACTAAAATAAAATACTTCCACCAAGCTTTGTGATGTTCTTTTTGGTCCAACCATATAACCCACTAGATGTTATAAAAGCATCCATCAGTCCAGTCCACATGTCTGATGCCCCTGCCGGGCTTTGAATGCCTTCAAGGAATGGGGAGCACTTACCTAGAACATTTGAGGACTTGGGTTCATCCCCAGCACTGAAAATGCAAGCCCTTGGAATAATTCTTGCTTTCGGTTTAAACCATAAACTGGAAATACACTCAGGTTTAAACAATTTTAAATTTAAAATTACTTATTTTGGAATAAGGAATGATATAACCGTGGCCCCAAGCCATGATGACTTCCTGTTTTTGTTCTTGATGCTGTCATGACCATATGTGTTGAGGTGGATCTGAGGAGGAGGTACCACCTCGGTGCTGTCTTACTGAACAGCTGCAAAGAGCAACTTAGGTTCTGGGAGAAATGTCTTGAAGGCCTCAGCTCCGCTCCATGAAGAAGACATTTGTTCAGCCACCCACCATGCCATCCACCCTAGAATTTTAATAAGTTAGCCTTTAGGCTGCTAGACAGAAAACAAGCCAGACATTCTGCATCAACCCTGCCAGCTTCACACGCTGCCTCCGAGACTAGAAATGAACTGTTTCTAATTGTCGAATACATGATAATTGGGCTCAAAGAGGAATTTGTCTGAACATGCAAATTACATCTGTAAATAGCAATACTTTGGACTTAAAATCCAGCCACTCTCAAGGCTGACCCTACCTATCCTTCAGTTTGGGTAGCCTTCTCTAGATTCCTGGCCAAAGTTAAACTTTCAACTGTGGGCTTTGCTTCCACTACGTCTTTAAGTGCTATTGTAAGTGATACTGAACTCTTAGGTTTTTAGGTATCTGAACCAGCACCAAGTACGCTACCTGTCCACAAGCACTGATTGATTCACTATTCCTATGGATGCATGCTACCTACCAGCAACTGGAGTGTCATTTCACCTGTGTCTGCCCCCCTACCCCTACCCAGTCCCCTGCAAGGTGATAAGTTCTTCCAAGGCAAAAGCCATCATATTCCCTTGGAATAAAAAAAAGCAGAGGTGATGTCGGACAAAATTGAATCTGGTTTACAATGGATGAGCACAAGCTGCTGTTTAGGATCCTGCGTTCACAAGAGCCGACATTTAAAGACAGGGTGCTTCATGCCATACAAACCCTTATCCTAATACTACCGTCCACACTTGCATGCATATTTTATTATCTCACTTTGAGAGCTGTTCACTGTTTCGGCCAGCTGGAGACTATTTGACTGTTGTGAGGGGTAGCTGCAATATTTTGTTTACTAATAGATTATACCCAGTAGCTTCCAGTTCAGTTTTTCTTGGATTCTCTGTCAAGGCAGGTTATCTTAGAACAAGTGGAAAAGCTCCTTCATGTGAGCACAGGGTTTCCAGCCTTTAAAAGCCTTCAGCCTTCAGCCTTCAGCAGGTCTTTGGGAGAAGACAATTGAGAGCCTATGGCCGTCACATTCTCTTTAGTAGCTATCTCAGACTTTCCTTGGATCCTCAAGCCTCCCTCCTCCCTTCAGATAGTCCGTACCCTCGGAGGTCCTTGATAGGGCAGGACCTTGCTAAGACTTCACTTTCTGTTACATAGTACTCTTTAAGAATTGTTAAGAGGGGCAGTGGTGGCTCAGGCCTTTAATCCCAGCCCTTAGGAGGTAGAGGCAGGGGGGTTTCTGAGTTTGAGACCAGCCTCGTCTACAGAGTGAGTTCCAGGACAGCCAGGGCTACACAGAGAAACCCTGTCTTGAAAAACAAAAACAAAAACAAAAACAAACAAACAAAAAGAATTAAGACTGGATGTGTGCTAGTTTGAATGACAATGGCCCCCACAGGCCCATAGGGAGTGGCATTATTTGAAAGGATTAGGACTTGTGGCCTTGTTGAAGTAGGTGTGTTGAATGAAGTTTTTCTCGGGAGGGGTTGTGGGGTGCAGGCTTTGAGGTTTCCGAAGCTCAAGCCAGGTTAACTGTCTCTGCGGCTTGTAGAACTCTCAGCTCCCTCTCCAGCAGCATGGCTGCCTGCCTGCATGCCACAGTGCCTCTCACCATGACAATAATGGACCAAACCTCCGGACCTGTAAGCTAGTCCCAATAAAATGTCCTGATAAAAGTTGCCATGGTCACGGTGTCTCTTCACAGCAACAAAACCCTAACTAAGACAGGGTTTTCTGCGGTTATCTATTTTACCACCAAACTTTTAAAAAAAAGAATTACACGTTCCAAAACCCATGCACGCACAAGACTTCATGGAGAAGACCGAGGCCGTCAGACCTAGGCGCCAGTCCCCACCGCACACGTGTACCACCATGCTGGCTCGGTTTGAGAATGAGGGTGCTTCTATCCAAGGCCACTTTCACCCTCCCTCCGAGGATGGCTCCACAGCCTTCCTCTTGGAAGGCGCACGCACGTCACATCCTCTAAACAGCTGCAGTCCTTTGTGTGGGTGCCTGTAGTTGCTATTTTCCTGTTCTTCCCTCTCATCTAGAATTTTCATGTGTTTATTCCACTTACCTGCCGGTCTCCTGCCCCCATCCCCTCTGCGCCTCTGTGCTGTTCTTGCCTAAACCATTTTCAACTTCCTCTCTACTTTCTTCAGCGAAGATTGTTCAGTGCATAGCTTATGTTAATTTTGGTCTCCCAGATTTTTGTTTCTGGTTTTCTTTTAATTCTTTCTCTCTTTTTTTTTTTTGTAAATAAAGTCTTAATTTCCTACAAACAAACATGCTTTCTCTTTCTCTGATCTCATCACATATTTTCAGACGCAACTCAATTATGACAAGCACAGAGCGTCACACCACCTGGATGTACCATGGATGCTTCACACACATCTGACCTCATCAGCTCCGCCCTTCCTCCAGGAAAGGACATGCCTCTGGACTCAGTCTGAGTTGATTCACTGTCCAGACATTTAAGCTAGAAGTAGGGTTTTCATTGCCTGACCTTTGCCTTTGTTAAGTACATTTAATAATGAACTCTGGCTAATTTTATTTTATTTGTTATTTTCTCTCGTTGCTTTTAATTTTTTTTTTAATTTTTGTGTATGCATGCATACAGACCTACTTGTCTGGAGTGTATCACATGTACGCAGTGCCAATGGAGGCCAGAAAAAGGTGTGGGGTTCTCTGGAGCTGGAGTCACAGGAAGTTGTAAGTCACCCGATGTTCGTGAATATAAGACTATCTAACGTATCCATGGCCGTGGCGTGTTTGTTGCTTTACAAATTTGCATGGGCGATGTTGAAAACCTGAGCACCTGTCCCTAGTGAGCTTTAACTGTCAACTCAACCTAGAGCCACCTGAACAAGGAGCCTCAAGTGAGGGATTGCTCTGATCAGACTGGCCTAGGGGCGTGCCCGTGGAAGACTGTCTTGATTGCTAATTGATATAGTAGGGCCCAGCCCACTGTGGGCATTTCTGGGTGAGTGGTCCTGGCTGTCTAAGAAAGCTACCTCTCAGCATGAATATGAGTGAGCGAGCCAGCGAGGACCATTCCTTTACGGTTTCTGCTTCAGTTTCTCGCCACGGATTGCTGCCTGACCTCCCTTAATGATAGCCTGCTACCTGGGAGTGTAAGCCGAGAAAATGCCTTGCATCCTCTAAGCTGATTTTGGTCCATGCCTGTGAGAGCACCACACATTAGGACGCGCCCATACCATAACCTTCTCTTTTTAAATTTTCTTTCTCTGAGCTCTTTCCTGTCATAACCTGTTTGGCCCAGACCATTTTAGCTCAGCTATTTGTGTGTAGGTTGTAGTCTAGGCTTTGATTGCCATGAACCATCTTGTAAGGTCCAGCAGGACTGCTCCCTGGGCGGTCCTTCAAACGTTCTAAGTGCAACAGGCCTGTGTCTGGGATGCTGAAGAATGTAGATGATTGGCCAGTTCTCTGTCTCTCTGTCTCTCTGTTTCTCTCTCCCTCCCTCCTCCCTCCACCTAGAATAGATAGACAGGTTTAACTCCCACTGTCTGTGTTACCAGGAATTGGCAAGGAAAGACTCATGTTTCGAAATGAACTGGATTTCTTCCTCATTTAGGCAATCACTAATAGACTTGTGGATTTTCTTTTTAATCGTACCAGTCTTCCTCCTCAGCTGCTTTTATTTCTAATGAGTAGCTCTTTAACATCAGTTGCATCCAGCCTAAAAGTTCTTTACGATGAGGACATTCAATTTGTTCAACGAACATGCACATCCAACTGCATTTATTCCTCACAGCATGCCCTGGAACCCCAATTACCAATCATCTATCTCCTGTTCTGTCTCTTCTGACCCGGGAAGATGGAAGCTATGGCTGTCTCCTGAGTCCTCAGGCCTAGCAGGTGCCTGGTGCACACACAGCACTTGGCCATTTCTTTTTAGTTCTAAAGTTTCTTTTTAAACTTGTTTTTAAATTTAAGTGGGTATAAAATATATGCGTGAGGATCCATGACATAGTTCAATGTTCAAGGAACAACACAGGAAGATAGTTTTCGCCTTCCACCATGTGGGACCCAGGGGTTAAACCCTCAATTCCTGAGGGTTGGTTGCAAGCGCCTTCTCTCACTGGCCAATATTTGAACATATAAACCGACACCACCAATCTGTGTGGCTTCGCAACAAGAATGTCCTTTCGCAGGAGACTGGGATGCGCTGCCAGAGAAAACTTTCTTGGACACTTACCTGGGAGAGGTAAGGATGGGAGGAGGAGGCGCGGAAGAACAGAGGAGGAGGCTTTTAGGTTAGAGACCCAAAGGGTCAAAGTAAGAATAGATGATGTCCTCAAAAACTTGGAGAACTTAGTAAATTGACATGACGTGTGAGTGTGTGTGTGTATGTGTGTATGTGTGTGTGTGTGTGTATGTCTGTGTCTATGTCTGTGTCTGTGTGCGAGCGCGCACGTGTGTGCGTGCGCGCTCATATACAAATGAGCGACACTGGACTTAGTACTGGTGAAAGTGTTTCCTAGATATTTATATTTATACCCATAGACCTGCACTGATCTCAGCGTAGGCCAGAGCAGCTTCTTTTTAGCAGTGGACAGCAGTCAGTAGAGAGTGCTGAGAATAAGAGACCCCCGAACTCAGCCCCGAAACGGACATCTCTGTTCTGTGGTAACTCTCTATCCTATCAAGGCTCAGGCAACATCATAGCAGAGGACGTAGACAAAAATGTAAGAGCCGGAGGGTGGAATCCCGGGAGCCACCTTCTGGACGTGCTGTGGCTTTTGCAACCCTGACCTCACAGCAGCTGTGGGTACCTACACAGGACTCACACAAGACCAAGCCTCATCCCCCCCGCCCCCAAATCCCAGCATACATGGAGTAGATGACCTCTGGGCCCCACCGCTCACTGAGGAGCTGCTAGCAGTTGACAGTTGCCAGGGAAGGGAGAATCATTCTTTTATGAGGGATCGGGGTGTTCTCACTAGTAGGATTCTTGTGCTATAGTGGATCGCCCCTTACCCATGCACTTATAAGCAACACCGGACTTAGTAAATTATTAGGGAAAATAAAAGATGTAAGTGGGGAGGGGGCATTGAAGAGGATATAGGAGGAGGTAGAGGGTGAAAATTCAGTTGGTATGATCATATTTTATTGGGTACATGTACGAGATTCTCAAAAATTAAGAACAAAATGTTAAAAAGAAATAAGCATTACACTGGAAAAAAAATGAGGCACAAGCCGGTGGAAGCTGGTCAGGCTGAAGGCTGGCGGGCACCCTGATGATGAACGAGTAAATGAGCAGTGGGGGTGGGGTAAGGGCAGAAGAGTACAGCAGAGCATGTGCTGTGGGAAGAGGCAGAACTGGCCCTTGATGTCACTGCCATGCGTGGGTCATGAGTAGGTCATGAGTGGGTCATGCGTGGGCCATGTGTGGGCCATGTGAGGGCCACGTGTGGGTCAGTGGTCCTGATGTGGCCAGGGGCTGGGTCGATGTCTGTGTCCTTTGTACTACCTAACTCCATGCAGACCTCCTCAGTCTATGCTTCAGCCTGAAGCCGTGTTGATATCCCTGGGCTGGGCTGCTATCTGAGCCGGCGGTGCTGTCCATGGCCCCATCTGCATGGTATTGCATGGTACTGCATCTGAGGTCTTTGTGGATGTCCGTGGTCAGGTGTGGGTTACTACCTGATGTCATGCAGACATCTGTGGGCTGTGGTGCCACCGGAGGCCATATTGATATCTGTGGGCTGCGCTGCTTCTGGGGGCCATGCCAATCTGGGTAACCTCTGCCACCACCTGAGGTCATGTTGATATCTGGGCTCAAGCTACTACTGAGGGCCGCGTCTGGATCTGTGGTTCTGCTACAGGCAGAGTCTGTGTTGATGTCTGTTGGCGATGTTAACAACTGAAGGCCATGGGGATGTCGGTGGTCTAAGCTGGAACTTGAAGCCATGTTGATGTCCCTGGGTCGTGCTGGGGGCCATATTGATGTGAGTGGCCTGCGCAGCCTATGGGGACCATACCAATCTGGGAACCCTCTGTGACCACGTGAAACCATGTTTATATCTGGGACTGGGCTGCTGCTGAGGACTGCGTCTGGGTCTGTGGTCCTACTGTAGTCAGAGTCTGTGTTGAAGTCTGTGGAGCATGTGAACAACTGAAGGCCATGTGGGTATCCTGAAATCATGTGGATGTCCCTGGGTCGTGCTACATGGGGGGGCCATATTGATGTGAGTGGCCTACGCTGCCTATGGGGGCCAAACCAATCTGAGTAGTGTGTGCTGTCACCTGAAGACACATAATCTTGGCCTGTGCTGCTACTGGGGGCCTTGTCTGGTTCCGTGGTCCTCCCAGAGTCTGTGTTGATGTCTGGGGGGGAGGGTAGCAGTTGAAGGCCAGAGGGATGTCCTGTGCTGCCACCTGATGCCGTGTTGATGTCCTCGGGTGGTGCTGCAGCTTGGGGCAATATTGATGTGATTGGCTTTATCTGCCCCCCGAGGCCTTGTTGATGTCCGTTGTCTGGGCTGCCTCCGAGGTCCTTGTCTGGGTCGGAGATCTTCCTGCCGGCTGAGTTCGACACCAGCAACCATGAGGAACCCCATGGTCCATGCTCCAGCTGACTGTAAAGAGCAAGGAAGCTACTTTGGCAGGGATATTGATGAGTGCAGACTCACAACTCAAAAAGAGGGGCATGGAAGGCTTCTGTGACCACCTCTACCCCCTTCTCATACCCATCCCTCAAAAAGTAACAGCCTAAAAAGGAAGCCATCAAAGAGGACTCTTAAAAGTTGCGGTAAGGATGCTGAAGAGGCGGGTGTGCGGGTGAAGGACTCAATTTTCTTTAGTGGGTGGGGCACTGGTAGTTTGACCATGCTCCAGTAAATATATGGAAAACACAAATTTGACTTGTTTTTTTTTTGTTTGTTTGTTTGTTTGTTTTGTTTTTTGCTGCTGCTGTTGTTGTTGTGGGGAGGGGGGAGGTCCAAAGGGGTGAGGTGGCAGACATAGAAAGAGTGGGACGTGAGTATGATCGGGGTGTATGATGTAAAATTCACAAAGAATCAATAAAAATGTTATTTTAAAAAAAAAAATGGCAGAATTTTGCTACTTTCTGCTTCTGGAATTCTCTTCAATGCCCCAGACACTGACAACTTTAAAAATAGAAAGCTGTCAAATTTTATGGATGTTTTGAGAAAAATAACTCCACGAAACAAGCACATATTTATCTACCAATACATTTTTAAATAGTGGCTGTCGTTGAGTCTGCTAGCTTAACAACTGGCTTTGGCAGGATTTCTTAAGAATAACAGGCACTTTTCTACATGGCACCCAGCTAATGCTAAGTAAAGGAACACCATACACCTATCTGAAGAAACAGAAAGCCTTCCTTATTCAGGCCTGAGAATGTTTCTTTGGCACTGAAGATCCTGGCTTTAGATGGAACATTTCTTCAATTTATGAGCTCCAGTGATTATAATTCTGACTATTGCTGTTTTCCCCTACTCTTAATTATTTTTTGCCAAGTGTACTGGCTAGTTTTGAGTGTCAACTTGACACAGGCTGCAGTTATCACAGAGAAGTGAGCTTCAGTTGGGGAAGTGCCTCCATGAGATCCAGCTGTGGGGCATTTTCTTAATAAGTGATCAAGGGGGTAGGGCCCCTTGTGGGTGGTGCCATTCCTGGGCTGGAAGTCTTGAGTTCTATAAGAGAGTGGGCTGAGCAAGCCAGAAAAAGCAAGCCAACAAGGAACATCTCTCCATGGCCTCTTTGTCAGCTCCTGCTTCCTGACCTGCTTGAGTTCTAGTCCTGACTTCCTCTGGTGATCAACAGCCATGTAGAAATAAGCTAAGTAAACCCTTTCCTCCCCAATTTGCTTCTTGGTCGTGATGTTTGTGCAGGAATAGAAACCCTGACTAAGACAAATTGGTACCAGAAGTGGGGTATTCCTGTGACAACCTGACCATGTTTTGGGGAAGACTGTGAAAGGACTTTGGAACTTTGAGCTAAAAGAGCCACTGTTAAGAACTCTGTGGGATATTCTGTAGGAGTTTGGAAGATCATGTTGAGAACAGTGCAGAGATGGAGGCCTGGCTTGTGAAATTTCAGAGGGAAGATTAAAGACTCTTATCAGGGCCATGTTGTTTTGACTGTGAAGATTCTGTGGTTCTGGTTAGTTGGGGCTGAAGTATCAGCTGTGATTAACACGATACCAGAACTACAAAAGAGAAAACTTTGCATTACTGGGACTATTGATGCTGGTTAGCTGGAGCTAAAAAATTATTGGTGATTAAGAAGAGACCAGCATCATTGAGGTGACATCTTCTGGGAAGTGTTTCCTGAGAGCACAAAGAGGTTGTGTTCCAGAAATAGCCAAGGTTGTACCTTGTGCTGCAGCAGGACTTGATAATGTGTAAGAGTCACCCAGGTGGTACTGGTTTTGACAGCACAAAGGGGTCATGAAGAGCAGCTGAGGCTTGGCACAGTGAGAGGCCATGGGAGGTGAAGGTGCAGCCTCAGTTTGTAATTGATGGCCTAGGACTGAAGGTGTCATGCAAAGGAGTTGAGGCTTGGCACCGTAAAGACAGTCTATGAGAGGCTATTGGTAAAGCCTGGTTACAGCATTGTTTTGGGAATGCCAGTACCATGCAATGACCACCAAGGACAGCAACAGCAGTGGAGTACAGGCATCTAGAGCCCAGAAGACAAGATATCTGTTACAAAGGGCAGAGTAGGAAAAGTGACCAAAGCCCTTAGAGGAGCCCAGAAGATCGTGAGTTAGATCCCAGACACTGGTTTTGCTTTTGATTGTGACTATGCCCTGATATTTTTCCCTCTTGAAAGAAAAATGTATTTTAGTGGAGCCCACAGTTAAGAGACTTTAAATTTTAAAAAATATTGGACATTTTAAATTGATTAAACTTTTAATATATAAAGACTGTCGGACTTTAGATCTTGGGGATGAATAAGAACATAAGGGTTGAGGCTTAATAGTGATGTGTTTGTGTGTCAAGTTGACAAGGGGTCAATTGTACTGGCTAGTTTTGAGTGTCAACTTGACACAGGCTGGAGTTATCACAGAGAAGTGAACTTCAGTTGGGGAAGTGCCTCCATGAGATCTAGCTGTGGGGCATTTTCTCAATTAGTGATCAAGGGGGTAGAGTCCCATGTGGGTGGTGCCATCCCTGGGCTGGAAGTCTTGAGTTCTATAAGAGAGCGGGCTGAGCAAGCCAGAAAAAGCAAGCCAACAAGGAACATCTCTCCATGGCCTCTGCGTCAGCTCCTGCTTCCTGACCTGCTTGAGTTCTAGTCCTGACTTCCTCTGGTGATCAACAGCCATGTAAAGATAAGCTAAATAAACCCTTTCCTCCCCAATTTGCTTCTTGGTCATGATGTTTGTGCAGAAATAAAAACCCTGACTAAGACACCAAGTAAAATGTTTGTACATGTACTTAAAATGGTGCTTTTCATCATGTCTTTTACAAAGGAATTTAAATAACAGCATGCATCTAAGTAGCACTAAAACATGTCCCTTCTTTCTCTGCTAGCTTCCCAACATTCTCACCTCCAAAGCTACGAAGCCTCGGGTCTACAGTGTCCCACTTTGCCTGCCCTGTCTACACTGATGCTTCTCTGGGCCCCAGGCTGCCAGGTTCCTGCCTCTTTTATTGGCCTCTGAGGAAACACTTCGCCCTCCATGTTTCTTGGTACCTTGTCTCCCAATGGGTCCTTTCTTTGTCTTTGTATTTCTCCCTTTGACTAGATAACATTCTCCCTTTCAATTTCTGAGGGATAATGCTCAATAGTAACTTTTAGTTTGACAGGTTTGGAAATGCCCGCTTTCTATCTCCTCTGGTCATCACTGGCTGAACATGGAATTCCACTCTGCATGTCCTTCTCTACTTGTAAGGGTCATACTGCAGCAGATGGGGTGGTGACACACTGCTCTAACAGTTCCCCATCCCATCTCCTGGAGGCACCTGCTTCCCTCTGGATGCTTCCTGCATTCTCCTCGTGCCCAGGACTATTCTCAATGACCCCACAGTACAGTTCATTAGTCACATTTAATGAATGGTTTCAATATTGGAAATCATCCATTCCCTTAAAGGAATTGAATTACTGTTTTTCTCTTTTCTATTTCTCCTGGCCTCTTTCTGGACCTTTTATTTATCAGGTATTAGAAAATTTAATTTTTATATGTTTTCCTTATTTTTTTTGTGCACTTTTGGGGGGAATCAACTCAGTTACATAGTGTGGATTTTTATGCTATAGCTAATCTTTATACTGATTGTTTTCATCAATAAGGATTTAAAAATACTTTTCATATATTCTTTAAACAATTTCATACATGCACACAATGTATTTTCATCCCATTATCCTCATTTCTCTCTTCTGGCTTCCTTAAGACCTCAATGGATCTCCTTCCACCATCTGCCAATCCATTTTTATGTCCTCCTGCTAAAAATGTTGACTTCTCTTGTTGGCTGGCTCTTGCATGAGTGACCATAATTGTAGCAAGTTCATGAGTTCAACAGCTATGTCATGTCCAGAAGATATCATTTCACAGAACCTCTCCACATCTTCCTACTCTTAAATTCTTTCTGCTCCCTCTTTATTGAAATTCCCTGAGCCTCGGGGGAAGGGGGAGGAGGAGAGTTGATACGGGTGTTCTCTGCAGGGCTGAGAACGTTCAACAGTCACTTATTCCTAGCCATTTGATCAGCGGCGAGTTGCTGTGTTAACTGCTGCCCACTACAGAAAAGAGTTATCTGGCCAAGGTTGACAGTAGCATTAATCTGGGGGTAATAATATTTAGAAGGAAGTTGGAAAACATGTCCATTTAAGAGCAGAAGTAGGTTTTCTCACTCCAAGGCCTATGTCCTCCTGAGCTTTGGTCTTTTAGCCAGGTTCACCAGGTATGAATTCCTTCCTATGGAATGGACTTGGATCCAGTGAGAAAGTAGGTAGTTGCCCCTATAAACTTTACATCACTGTGGCACCCCTTCCCTGGCAGGCCAGTGTGACAGGACACAGCACTCACCGCTGTGTGCATCGATGACTTTTCTCACTTATGGCCTGTAATGTTTCCTAACATTACAAAAGCTAGCCAGCGGGCAGGAAGCTTTGAGGTCAGTTTCAGCTTGATTTCTCTATGTCTTGCAATGAGGATGTATTGTGTCTTTAGTGGTCTATTTTAATAATGGTGAAGAAAGAAGAGCAACAGAAATAGCCTGTATTGTTTGGGGAGCTTTGGGGGCTACTATGCCACAATGAGGACTTTAACAGATGCATTTGATTTCTTATTCCAAAGCATTTCATTAACCGAAAAGTACTTATAAATCAGGTGCCTGATTTGCTAGTTGTAGTTTCAGTTTCTCCATTGTCCTGGAGACCCATTTGTTGGTTTCCCCTTACACCCTCAAGAGTGTTTTGGGTGACAAATTTATGGTTACATCACTCATTGAGTCTTTGATGTATCCCAGTGTTCTAAGTGTTGTATGTGCAACAAGGCTGTCTATACCATAACACTGCCCAGGAGATCCTGTCACCATCAGTTTAAAGACTGGGAAAGCAAGGCCGTATTTAAATAACCGGTCTCAAATGTCATGGCTCCTAGGCAGTGTACGTCACTGGATTAAATGTAAGGGAACTAGTGGAAACTCAGAATACTTCTATGTCTCACAGTCTCACAGGGAGGGTGACCATGCAACAAAGCTGAGTCCATCTTTAGCAGTGGAGTTAAAGTGGGAGAGCAGAAGGGATTGTTACAGGATTTACAAAGGATAGATGGCGTTGAAGTTGCCTTTCGAAGCATGTCTCAGGGGCTTCCAGAGACCTGGAGGCACTCCCCACTGCGTTCATCATACGTTGCTTCCCATGTGGCCTTCTCCTACTGGATTAAGCCATCATGATTGCATTCCATTTTTATTTCCTGTTACTATCACGGCAGGGGACATGCTTCAACTCCACTTTGGTGTGTTAATACCCGTTGCATGGAATATACTCACTTGTGAAAGTGTGAGTGAATTCCCCATCCCAGGACTAAACTGAAGACATGTGGGAGGTGTTTTCGGAGATAGTTTGAAGGTGATTGTAGACATGTCAAAGAGCATTTACTAAGAAGGACATACAGAGATGACTACAGCAGGGTTGAAGAGGAACGCCCACAGAGACAAGGTCAAACGGTGGAGATGGTGTCTGGGGCCCAGTGTCCTGTATGGAGTAGCTTTCTGACTGGATGACAGAGATGGATAAATGTTTGAATGGTCAGTTCCTTTTTCCTTGATTCTCACTACAGATATGGGGACAATGAAGCGGGACAGGAGTGGGAATCATTGAGTCAATGGGGTTATTCGAATGACCCCCATTTGAATGACCAGCTGGCTGCTTTTTAACTCTGAAGATTGGACTTGTATGTGAACATTTCATGTTTGCTGTTCAGGTAATGAAAATCACATTATAGAGAAAGTAAATTTTATCGATTAACCAGTACTCTTTGCTTTTGATTAAAACAAAACAAAACAAACAAACAAAAAATGCACATCCGGAAAGGATTGTTTTGGATTCAGAGCAGAAAGAACTACAGGAATACTGTCCTTTCCCAAACTTGGCTTCTAAATTCATGGAGCTTAAGAGAACCCACTGCTTTTCAGATGACTCATGCTCAGCTAACAGCACACAGTAATGCCTGTCACCAAAATAAGTAAGCATATTCCAGAGAGCTGCAAGAACTTTTCCCCAGGAAAGAATGAATTTTCTACAGTAAATTTAGGTTTTCACTTACGAACCTTACTATAGTCTGAATCTCGTGTGTGTGTGTGTGTGTGTGTGTGTGCGCATGTGTGTGTGTGTGCATGTGTGTGTGTGTGCACACGTGTGTGTGTGCATGTGTGTGTGTGCACACGTGTGTGTGCGTGTCTGTGTGTGTGTGTGTGAGAGAGAGAGAGACAGAGAGACAGAGAGAGAGAGAGAGAGAGAGACAGAGAGAGACAGACAGAGAGAGAGAGGGAGAGACTCTGTCACTGGCCTAGTTTGCACATTAGGCTAAGCTAGCTCTAGCTGGCCAGGGAGCCTGTCTTTTCTTTAGTGCTGCTGGGATTACAAGCATATGCCACCATGCCTGGCTTTTTTTTTTTTTTTTTCTTTTTTATATGTGTGTTCTAGGGATCAGACTCAGGTCTTCATGCTTGTAAAGAAAGAACTTTACCCTTGAGTATCCCTCAAAGGTCCATGGTTTGAAGGCTTGCTGGAATCTTCAGGCCCACAGCTCCTCCTGTGTGTGTGTGTCTCTCTCTCTGCTGTCCAGGTGGCATAAGATAGCAGTGCTCATCTGTCCTCTCCTCTTCTCCTCACGCCCCCTCTCCCCTCTTCTCTCACCCACTCACCGCCATGTGACAACAGGCTAAAGCAAACACGGGCTGAAACCTTTGAAACTGTAAGCCAATGCAAAGCCCCTCCCTTTACTTTAAGTTGATTTTCTTGGGCATTTTGCCACACTAATAGGAAGCTGACTAATGCAAACCTCTTATTTCAAAGATTATTGTTAAAAGTTTACTCTCATAGGAAAACAAGAGAAAGAAGGTGTCCCTAGTTGGCCTTCCCTTATTGTTAAATGTGTACAGGGTGGGATCTGTACAGCTACAGGATTTGCTTGCCTCTTACAACACAGAATCTGGCCGATTGATTCATCCTTTACCAGTACAGTCTCTGATGACTTCTCTAATTGGAACATAAACTGTTCCTGTGTTTCGCGTCTTGTGCTGTTTATTCCTGTTGATGTTAGAAGTGCTGTGTGTTTATGCTGGAAATACCTAGCTGTAAGCAGAGGAGATCGTATGAAGATGAGTGGACCATCCAGTGGCCTAGCTAGGGAAATCTGGGCTATTTAAAGCAGGGATGTGCTTACTTTAATTTAGAAGAAAAAGTAAAGAGCTAACTTCACACGGCATGACTGCACTCGCTGTCCACCCATGCCCAGAATGCTTATATCTGACTGGCAAGAGAAACAAGAGAGTAAAAAGCCTGGTAACAACTCAGATTCCAAGCATCTGGCACACATCAGGCCACCATTTCATATCCGCTGAAATACATCTTCACTGTTCTGTAAGACTCAATAATTGTACAACATGACATACCATTGATTTAACACAGCTTTCCGTTCTCAAGAAAAAGAGGCAGTATGTGTGGATGCTACAATATTTGTACGAGAGTCTGACTTCAAGTAAGCTAACATTCTAAAAGTATGCCTATGGATGGATGGAATCCTGTAATGTTCTCTGTTGGATATCTCATCTCAGAAACAGAGTGGACTCTTGCCCCCATTGTGCCAATGGGCAAACATTATTCAGTGCTGGGGACACTGACTTTGCTAACTCCGCTATCCACACTACTTTCTCCAAGGCCACTGATAACTCCAGATGTTTGTCGGCTGCTGTTTTCCTTGCTTTCTGTTAACTGCTGTTGAAGACCAAAAAATCCTCTTAGATTCTTTACTCCCTGCTGTCATCCTGTCATCTCAAGGAACGGATGTAAGGCTCCCTTGCCTGCTTCACATCTTTCATTGAATCTGACCCCTTGTGTGAAGAAACCCCGCTCACAAGACTCCATCCCTTCTCTCCCCATCTTGTCTTGTGGTTCTTAGTTGTAGCTGGCTATCATAGGCAGGGAGGGAGATCTATTTAAAACACCCAAGCCTAGATCCCAGCCAATATCGATAGAAACAGTCAACTTAGACTGAAGGATTTAGCTTGATGATTCAATTTCTTCACCAGCAACCTTCTGGTAACATTAACATTGCTCTATGAAATTATGGCATGTATGTATGTAGCTGTCATTCTGGAGACATTGTCCCCTCTCTTCATTTGTCTGTATGGTCTATTTTCTCTAAAAGCTCAACCAAGCCCCAACTCTCTATATTTAGAAGCTCTTTAATTTAGAAGAAAAAATAAAGAGCTAACTTCACACGGCATGACTGCACTCACTATCCATCGATGCTCAGAATGCTTACATCTAACTGTCAATGAAACTAGAGAGTAAAAAGCCTGTATACCAGGCTTTAGTTCTTCCGGCTTGTCAGAAGACCCATGGTGGGTCTGTACAAATGAGATGTCTCCTAGCCGATCTTGTCACAACTGTTCCTGTCATTTCACAGCTGTCCATTCTCCACACAGCATTCCAACTTTCTAAGAGTGACCTTAAGCAAAGGGATATGGATCGTGTTCCTTCTGACTGAAACTCTCCCAGTGAGCTCTCTTTGTTCTCAGACTAAAATCCATACTCTCCAATCAGGCCCACAAGTTTTCAGCAAGTCTAACCCCTTGTCTTCCCACTCTCCCAGGACTTTCTGTGACCCAGGCATAGATCCTAGTTCAATGTGCTTCTTCTGCCTGGCTCAAGTAGCTCCTGGTGCCAGGATGATCTCCTACTCTCCTTTTCAATATCACTTCAATTACAGACTAAATTGATAATTGTACCTACACTTGTGAATGAGAGGACATAAGCTGTAACGAGACAAGTGTATTAAAAAGCATGCTTGGATTAATCAACTTGAACATTATCCAAAGTGTTATCAGTTCACTTCCTCAGAAACTCTTCAAATCTTAGCCAGGTTCTTGCCCAAAGGTCCTGATAGATAGGTTTTGGGGTGAACTGCTGTATCACAAACTGGATGAAGCAGGGTGGGATATAATGTTTTTTGAGGGAGCCTATCCTATAGCCCAAACTGGCCTCAAACTATGTAGCCAAGAGTGAACTTGACCTCCTGATCCTCTCTCTACTTCTTAAATGCTGGTATTTCTGCATACCTGGCTCCAGGATGGTAACTTTTTCTCCCCCTCCCTAACCTACTTGGCTTCTTTAAAAAAAAAAAAAAAAAAAAAGAACAGTGTCTTGCTAGACAGCCTTTGTTGACTTAGTACTTGCTAGATAGCCCAGGCTGACCTTAAACTAGTATGGCCTGGGACAGGGGAGATGGCTCAGTGGTTAAGAGCACTGGCTTCTCTTCAAGAGGACCCAGGTTCAATTCCCAGAACCTAGGTAACAGATCACAATTTTCAGTTACTCTGAATCAGATACAGGGTTCTGGCCTCATCAGGTACATGACAGGCTATACACGGTGTACAGATGAACATGTAAAACACTCATATACATAAAATAAAAAGTAGGGTTAAAAAAGTGTTTTAAGAAAACTAAAAAATATGTTAGTTTCCCAGTACTACACATACACACATACACCAAAAGAGGCACGAATGTTGCATTTTTTTTAAAGAGTCATATAATTGTTTTATAGTTGTGTATAATTGTGTATGTCAAGCCTGGCTTGCTTGTTATTGTGAACCAGTCAGACTTTCAACTGGAGAAGTGCTGCTGCTGTCTGAGAAGAACAGAGCATGGAAACTGGTTGGGAAACTGAATACTACCTAGCCCAGAAAAGAGAGGCCCTCAATCCAGCCCAAAACCACAGGGATTGGACATCTCTGCACCATTGGAGTTTAGAACCCTAGGCAAACTATCTTGACAACTCAAGAGTGAGGCAGAAAGGTTTTTAAGAAGTACAAGTTTAGAGTCACAAGACATAAGCATCCTCCAAGGCACCTGTATCTGACTTGTTAGAATTAGGACCACCACCAGAGGCCATAGAAGAATCTAGAAACTACCAACATTTAATGAATTTTCACCTTCTCAAACGGTAATTTTCTGGTTATGGTCCTATTTATTAATTTGCATTTGTAATGGTTTGAAATGAATGGGCCCGTAATAGACATGTTAAAGGTCTGGTTGGTCCCAGTCTGTGGGGTAGCAGAGCTTCTTAGGGGTTAAGAGTATATATCACTCAGTGGTATAAAGTGTAGTTATAGTTAAGCCCCTGAACTTGGTCTCTAGGATTCCTAAAAGGGAGGAAAAGGAGGGAGAGGGAGAGAGGGAAGGAGAGAGGTAAGAGGAAGAGGAAGAAAGAGAAGAAGATGGGGAGAAGGAGGAAGAGAAAAGAAGAAATAATACCTTGAGAGAGGCCTGGTCATTAGGAGTATGCCCACCTGAACCATGGGACCCTAGTTCTTTCTTGTGTCTCTCATGGGGTAAATGGCTTTGCTCTACTACAAGATTTTTACCGTGATGTACAGTTTAGCCTAAAGGCAGCAAAGCTAACTGATCTTGTATTAGAACCTTCAAAACTCAGAGCCAGAATGAGTCTTTTCTCTCAGTAAGTTGATAATCTCTCAGGAGTTTCACAGAAACAGAGAACTAAGTCAGTGTTCACACAGGCAAACCGATTTTGGTATTTTTCCTTCTTAAATGTATGTTCAGGTTCTGAACCTAATTCACAATCCCCTAAGTATGAGGATTTTTTTTTTTTGTAGACATTTTGCATCGTTATGACTTGGTACAATGCGTAGAATGGTGCCTAGAAATGAAGGTAACCTTTCCTCTCTAGGGAAAATGTTCACAGCTTCAGCGCTCCTCAGATCCTTTCCAAGAAAGTATTTATATTTACAGAGTAGCACATTCAGGCTTTTACCACCAACAGTTGTTAAAGGTGTCCTTAATTTCCAATAGCCCCTCTCTGGTGCTTTGCTTTGCTGCGAAAGAGCTGATAGAGTACTTACAGCAGATGTTAGCAACGCTGTTCAAAGGGGATGGAAACTTTCACACAGCATGCATGCCTTTCATGCAGTGCAGTGTAACTCTCTTTATGTGGCTGTTCATAGGAACAAGTGGCTGTCACTAACAAGTCACAGATGTTGTCCGGGGAGATCTTCTGGGCAGTACCTGACAAATTTTTAAAAATATTTGCTTGATTCTATTTTATGTATGTGAGTGTTTTGCCTGCATGTATATATGTGAGCCATGTGTGTGCTCAGTGCCCACGGAGTTCAGAAGAGGCCATCGTATCTTCTGGAACTGGAGTTATGGATGGTTATGAGTCACAAGTCAGGTACTGGGAACCAAATCAGGTCCTCTAGAAGACCAGGAAGTCTCTGTAACTACTGAGGCATCTTTCAGCTCCCAAGGGGCTATGTGATCTATTTTGTTAGTAGAAGAGACCAAATCCAACATTTTTGTACACACTAACTGTATCTTTCAAGAATGAAAACTGGAGAAAAGCAGCGCCCCCTGCCCCACCCCCACCTCCTACACTATTATGCCTTTAGTCTTGTCTGACCTTCCCGTCTAGGCATCTGGATTGTATTCCAGCAACGAAAGAGCCCAGTGTTTTCTCTTCCCAGTAATTTAACACACCTAGAGCCACACGTGCTTAATTTTTTTTGTTAGCGGCTACCTTAAGACAACATGAATTCAAGCCATTATGTGACTTTGGTAAGACGATGTTTATTAACCACGACTACATATTATTGTGGTTTCTAGGCCAACAGCATGAAATGAGTTCTTTTTAATTAAATATATATATATATATAATATAGTTTCTCCACGGAAAGCTTACTTACAAAGCTGAAATAATCTGCTCATCATTGTCCACTCTTACCGGCTGCTCCTCCAGTCTCTTTCCCCACTCTAGTCTAGCACTGTCTTTACCATATTCTTTTGCTCTATCTTTTTCCCTGATTAGACTGGCAGAAGATTAAAATGTATTGTGTTCGTTAGAAATAAGAATTTGTGATTTCTACCTCCCACACAAAGCTATATGAAGCAATAAAAATAAAACGATAGTGTGCTTTTTTAGAACCAGAAAAGAAGCTGTCCCTAACTTAGGAAGTTAACCTATTAACTAATGTAAAATACCTTTACAGGTACTTACCAAGGGTTTTGATAGCGGTGGGTTATTCTCTCCAATGCTCGAAGACTTAGTTCGCCGTGCTGTAAAAGGAGCAAAGCTAGAGGTCAGTGGCATTCCTTGGTAAATCGGGATCCACGGGTTTAAAAACTAAGTGTCTATATTCCTCCTCAGAGTTGAAAATGAAGTAGGAATGCTAAAGTCAGCTGAAAGAAAATCGGAGGAGATAGTTGCTTCCTAAACTGGTAGGGGTTGCTTCCTGAACAGAGAGGAAGCTGTTGCTATGAGCTCCACTCCCTCTGAGTGAATGGAGATGGCTGGGAAAGGGCTCAGGGATTGTGTGGTCTAGCCTGGAGTCCCTGGGTGCCCCCATGTCTTTTTTTGACTCTGGAAGGAGGCAGCACTGTGGACTTTCAGCCATCATTTAGGCGGACAGTCGAGGGTTCTTCAGAGTCAGCAAATGTGACCGCACGGTAGAAACAGGTGGCGTTAGGTGCCTGTAGCAGATCTGAAAACTCTGATAGTTGAGAATTGATTTGGTAGCTAAATACCAGTTTAACATTATATATATGGCACAGAATCCCACACAGTGCTACGGTGCTGTGTGCGCTCGAATGATATATTACTCCTGAATGAATGATCCTGAAGTGTCGGCTCTTCCTCCCCATCTTTTTAAATAAACTGGGACACAAGGGTGTGATGTTCATATTCCAAAGGGTTTGGGTTTACAATCATTTCTCAGTTTGCTGTATTACAATTGAAAAACTACAACATGAAATATCAAAAAGCATTTCACTTCTGCTTTGGAATGCATTTGATAGGAAGTACCAGATTCGGAGTAACAACTCAAAAAATAGCAATAACAGTGAAACTCCAGCAGTAACTGTCAATCCCGGATGTGGATGTTCCTAACCCACCTTTTCTGCTCTCCCCCAGGCTTTGGCTAAGAATGACTTTGCAGGCGGCCTGCCTAATTGTTGTATGTGCTGTCTCCCTATACTGCCTGCTGGCTCAGATGACTCAAACTGGCAGCCTTGACCCTCACACAGAGAACGTGTTCACAGGGAGGGTCATAGACGAGTTCACCCATCAGTCAACAGAAAATGTCTAAGTAGTGATCTGCAGCCGTGGAAAGATCACGGCATCAATTGAATTTGAAAACTGAATCTGCCTACTAATTCAAAAATAATTTTATCATCATCTTTGGACAAATATACTTGGACATGGATGATCAACTTTGATCTTTTGGTACTCTGTTTAATAAAAAAATATGAATCTCCTTAGGAAATGCTAAAAAATATCTTTTCCCACATCTCTCTGGGCTCCTTGTATTAATGTTGAAATGTTATATTATCTGAAATAAGCTTACCCTTTTGTATTTTAATTTATTATCAAAATATACCATGATTTATTTGAGTAGCCATACTCACTGAGGCGCTAAACCTAATGAATTCACAATCATATAAACATTTACATTGGTCCATTATTTATAATAAGGAAAATATTGATCAATAGATTAGTTCATCGAGGGACATAACTCGGGGGGATGTAACTTAGAGCACTTGCCTAATAAGCACATAGTCCTGCATTTCATCCCAGAATACAAATAAATAAACAAGAATTTAAAATGTTTATATAATCCACCTAGAAATTATAGTTTAAGGAAATTAGTGAAAGAAACTTTTATATCTCCTCTAACATTTTCAATTACTAAATATAATCATAGGTTCAAATTAGACATTTACTATGAAGCCATGTTTAAATAAGTCTAGGTATTACTAAAAATGAAATGCCTGCTAATTACATCTAGCAACTGTGAGCTACACACATTTTCTGAGTGAATAAAATCTGCTAAAATTGGTTATTGCATCCATCTGGGGCTAGCTCTATTGGACAGCCATTGCTTATGCCCCCGCCCCCCAACTTTTTCCACAGCCCACCTCTAGAATAGCCCTGCCATACTCAGGTGATCTTTCGGATCGTATAGAGGAATCCTTGCTTTGTTAGGATATTCCACAGTGCTTTTAAGAGGGTATCTGATTGAGCTTTCCTTACTGGAAGGGACCATGTTAATCCATTTCTGTAACTATGGCTTTGTCTTTAGTAAAAACCGACACAATGCGATGTATTTCAAGAATGTGTACACACTAAGGTTTTCTTCTCCAGCCTCTTTCCTTGGTAACACTGGGCTCTCAGTAACAAACAGTGGAGTGGAAAAAGCCCCTCTGGCTACCTTTTGTTATGCTAATGGATTTGTTCTCTTCTTGCCTCAATTTGCAAAATATTCCGGTTAACCCCTTAGGTGTCTTTCTTCCCACAGCCAGTGATAAGCACCCGCATTGTTGTGACTGGGCCACTAAACTGCATAATGTTGCCTATTTTAGACTGGAATTATTGAATCAAGAAAGGCAGAAAGGTCTTTGCAAGAATGGGGCATCTGAAGTATTCATTTTATATTCAGAGCAAGAGTTGAAACCAAACAATTGTTTCTGGAAAATGTCAGTATTTAAGGCTTGGATTCTGTGATGCATTTTCATCGAGAGAGAGAGAGAGAGAGAGAGAAAGAGAGAGAGAGAGAGAGAGAGAGAGAGAGAGAGAGAGAGAGAGACTCACATTTCATTTTATGTCCTGTTACAGATAAACCTGAGGTCTGACATGAATGTTTTTGTCATTGTTGTTTGACTGCAGCGTTTTAAATAATTTGAACTAATGAATCAACTTTAAGTAAGCGGTAAACACTGGGTTTTTGTGAGTCTGTTAACTATGGAGCCAGAATTGCTGCTTTCTGTTGTGTATTCTAGTAGAGTGCACATTCTATTGTGGGTTTTAACCATGCTTGTAACACTATATAGTTTTAAAATATAGGCACAGAGAAACATTAATGCCACCAGATGCCATTTGTTAAGCCCTGCTACAAGAAATACTATGCCAGCATGGTGCACACCTACCTCTCAATCCAGAGAACAGTGCTCTGAGGGCTTGCTATTAACCCTGTGGTGGCCAGAGTTCCAATAGCCCCCAGAATTCTCATTTTCTAGTAAACATACTTTTTTTTTTCCAGATATTCAACCAAATAATGATCCAAGATGTCACTGGTGAGGGATTTTTTTAAGTATAATCAAGATTATAAAAATCCTTTGAATTTAAGAAAAGGAGATTTGCCCAGTGTGGTAGGCTTGTAATGCCAGTTACTTAGGAGGCTGAGGCAGGAGAATTATAATTTCTACTTCTGCCTAGGCTACAGAGTGCCTAGGTTAGTCTAACCAACTTAGTGAGAACCTGGCCCCAAACAAAAAGTTGAAAACAGATTGGAATGGAGCTGTGTTAGGAGCACTTGCCTAACATCATGCATGAGCCTACTAATGATTTACTCACCCAGTACTACTCACGCATGCGCATGCACACTCACACACACACACACACACACACAAGAGAGGGGAGAGAGAGACCGAGAGAGAGAGAGAGAGAGAGAGAGAGAGAGAGAGAGAGAGAGAGAGAGAGAGAGAGAGAGAGAGAGA
>JADRCD010229985.1:5000-19518 GCA_019843815.1 Montemys delectorum | reverse complement strand
AGAGAGAGAGAGAGAGAGAGAGAGAGAGAGAGAGAGAGAGAGAGAGACAGAGACAGAGACAGAGACAGAGACAGAGACAGAGACAGAGACAGAGACAGAGTGCCTCAGAGAGCCTAACCTAATCAGAGCTCGAAGAAGATCCGGAACTTCTAGACAAAGAGGCTGTAACCTGAGAGGCTTGAGACCTGAGAAAGATTTCCTTAGTAGCTTTGAAGATTAAATGAGTCACGTGGTGAGGAGTTTGGGCCTTCTTCAGCTGAGAATGGCTCCCGGCTAACACATATCCCTAAACCACAAGGAAGTAGAGTCAGCCACAACCATATGAACCTGAGAGAGATGACAGTAATTCCCTGTCAGCTTTGGGAAACTTGAGCAGCAAGTCAGCCATGGCATCCTCAGACTTCAGACCTATAGATCTGTGAGTAGATACATAGTACTCCATGGCATTGCTGAATTTGTGGTTATTTGCTAGGGAGCAGTAGAAAACGAATATAATCTCCATTTTAGAAGTGGTAAAAATCAAGATGTCATAAAAATATTAGTAAACACATGTCACAGAAAAGGGGGAAGATAAAGGTCTCCCAGCTGTATCTATTTAGCAGAATAATATAGTAGGTTCTCCCTTAGGGCCTATGACCTGTCAAAACACAGCATCTTGGACTCAGTAACAGTACCACACCTGAGTTTTACCTTATGTCACGGGCCTTAAATGTAATTTTAAACATTTGGTTGCTTACTCTCATAACAGTGCTGCCATTACTGCACCAGCAGTATATCTTGCCAGGCTGGTTGCCATTATAGCTCACAAGGTTTACAACTGGGTAAGACTGATAAGTATCTTCCTCTTTCCAGGACTGTGAAAGCTAGCCAGTAGGGATGAAGCTTCTAGGTCAGTACCAGCTTGATTTCTTCATGTTTTATGACTCAGCTATGTGTGCTCTTTAGCCACAGGGCCTTATTGTTAAGTTCCAGAGGGTAACCAAAAACAACAGCAGTAGCTTATAATGTTTTGAGGTCGATGGGACCCCTCCTAAAACAATCCAAAAAGAGATAAGCCATTCCTGGTCTGGACTTTCTATTTAATAGCTTTTGGTGTCTAAGGTGGGGTGTTGTTTGCTTTCTCCTATTATGGAGTACCTCCATTTAAACCCAGATAGATAGATAGTAGATGATAGATGATAGATAGATGATAGATAGATAGATAGATAGATAGATAGATAGATAGAGAGAGAGAGATAGAGAGATAGAGATATGTTGATATATATATATATATATATCTCCACCCCAGCACTTGGGAGGCAGAGGCAGGGGAATCTCTTGAGTTGGAGGCCAGCCTACCCATTTTAGGAATCCTTTGTACTATTAGGTTTCCATATGACTTTTTTCAAAGGTCTTTATGTAAGCAATCACTCTCCATAAGGGGTTCTTCTACACCGTGTCCCTACTCACAACCCAACTCAACCTTCTTCCTAATTAGTCCCCATTCCCCTTTCATATCACCTGCATTTTTTTTTTTTTTTTGGTTTGGTTGATAGTTTTCCAAGACAAGGTTTCTCTGTGTAACCTTGGCTGTCCTGGAACACACTTTGTAGACCAAGCTGGCCTTGGTCTCAGAGATCCATCTGCCTCTGCCCTCTGAATGCTGGGATTAAAGGTGTACACCAACTCTGCCTTTTTTGTTTTGTTCTTAATTAACTAATTAATTTAAGATAACAGTTCTATTATTCTCTGAGAGTTTCACAACATGCATCCCAACCAATCACACTCATTTCCCTGTCCTTCTTTGTCCTCCCCACCCCCTTGTGACCTCTTTCCCAAAAGAAGTAATAATAAATATAAGAATTAAAAGAGGTCTAGTTGTGTTATGCGTTTACTCACTGGAGCATGGTCAGTGGTCTGCCCTTAAATAGAGCTGAGTTCTTTCCATCCCTCGCCCCCACCAGTTTCCATCCACGGTGGAAAGCCACACTTGAGCATCCCTGTGACACTTGAGAGCACTGTTCAGTGGCTACCTGTCTAGGCTGTTATTTTTGGAGGAGGGAGTACTTGGGATAGGAATAGGGATTGTCACAGAAGCTTTCTATGTCCCTCTCTCTCAACTGTGCATCTGCAGTCATCAATACCACAGCAAAATCAGCCTCCTTGCTTTTCACAGTCAGCAGGAGCGTGGAGCACGGGCCTCCAGATGGTTTCTAGTGACAGCTCAGACCTTCAACATGGCTCCCGGCTGCAGTAGGACCACAGACCCAGACAAGGCCCTTGGTGTTAGCACAGGTCCAGACGTCACCATCAAGTGGCAGTGCAGGCCACTTAGATCAGCATGGCCCTTAGCAGCAGCTTGGCCCAGGGACATCAACATGGCTTCAGGCGGCAGACATCCAACGTGGCCTTTAGTGGTAATGTGGGCTATAGACATCAACTCAAACCCCAGCTGTGGCAGACCATGGACCTTGTCATGGCCTTTGGCAGCAGCAGGGGCCAGACATCACTATGGCCTCAGGTGACACCATCTGTAGTCTTTGTAAGCCACATTCAGTTTTTGTTGTTAGTTTATTTTGAAAACAAAGTCTTGTGCAATCTAGGCTTGCTTTGAACGTCTGAAACCTCTGTCTCCCATCTTCCAAATGATGTCATCCTAGGCATGTACTGCCACACCTAGTCACACATTAAAGCCACAAACAGAAATTTGACTCAAAAGTTGTATGTTTCTGTCACTTCTTCCTTATGCTCTTCCAGGGAGACAAATGCCTTCCTAATGCAGTCTGTCCTTCAAAATACACTAAGACTCTCTTCCGGAGAAAGCCCAGAACCACGTTTGCCAGAATGGTTCTGAGTGAACTGGGCTTCTGACATCACCCCTCTAGCCTCGCGCTCTGGTGATTTCCATCAGGGCCTGAAACTAAGGAGATTCTACTTTTGAAGCTACTGGGAGCTCCCCAGATCTCCATGCGCAATCACTGCGATCTAACCAAGCGCCTCGTTGGCAACAGTATTCACTCTTGGATTTGTCTAATGTGTTTGTTTCTGCTGTTCATTCTGAAGTTACAAGGTGAGTTTCCCCATTTAATTGTCCAATTAGCTCTACTTCTAGTGGGGGGAAAAAACGTAAATAATTTTCAAGCAATTGTATTGAACTTGAATAAAGTGGTTACTAATCCAATCCACGCTTAATTTTTTTTTCTATGTGAACAACAAAGGCTGTGCACGGGAACAAAAGCAATTTCATTGTTTATGTCTTATCTCTTCTGGATCAGCATCTATGCCATGCTAAGCACCAGGGTGGAGAAGTGAGTGGTACTGATATTGTCTGTAGAAAGTCAGAAAGTCAAAGCCCTGGAGTAAGCTACTGAAAGCCCTGCAGGGGCTTGGGACCACCGTGCCTGGCAAGAACCACTTTATAAACTTCAACAACTGTTAAATCTAAGACTCACAAGAGAAAGACCAGTTCTACAATTTTTGAGCCAAATTTGAAGCAAGCTTAATACTGGCCAAGATAATGGGCCAGGGCCGTTTCAGGACTCCCAGGAAAAGGTGATAAGGTACCTTTTGCAGAGACTTAGGCACACCCATAAGGCCTTCATATTAACTATCAGCTCTAATCAAGGCAAACGTACTTCCTGCCTGGGTAGGTATGTCTCAGTCTCACCTGTATGTGACCAAGCACACCAGGTGCTGCAGTCAGGTCACACAAACCTGTTTAGGGGAGTGAAAACATAAACAAAAGCCTCCTGCAGTTCACAAAGTATCTGTCCTTGGTTAAGGGGCTTGTCGGTTAAAGGTTCTTGTCTCATGGATCTCTTAGGCACAGTAACTGAAACTTAACTTTGGCTCTTCTGCAGCAATGCTGCAAAGCAAAGCAAAGCACCCCTTCGTCCTCTCTGCATTCTTCCCTACTTCAGAGAGGTCCTGAAGCACTCATTTGCAGTATTCTTTGTGTGTGTGTGTGTGTGTGTGTGTGTGTGTGTGTGTGTGTGTGTGTGCACGCACACGTGTGCCCAAACAGAGCTGGGACCACATGCGTAAGGCCTCTTAAACTTAAATGAATTCTTGAATTCTTCCTAACACACTTGGCTGAGGATCCTCGGCTTGCGATCCTCAATAGTGGGAAAGCAGAGAGAGTGCCACATGTCTGGTGTCGTCTGCTCCACGTTCTATGCATTTTTGTCAGCATAGCTGAGGTACTCTGCAAGGATTGTGAGTGATTAACAGAGGAAACGATCATTGCAAATTTATAATGCTTTAAGGATTTCTTCCAGTGACCTTAAGAAGAGAGCAACAAGGCCAGATTTAGAAAACAGATGTCCTGGTCTTTTATCCATCTGGGCTTGTAGTATTAGATCACGTACAAATTGCAGAATTCTTCAACAATAAACTTCTAAAACTTATCTGTGGAGTCAGAGCAGTTTTACTGGACCATATTCTAAGTCCATCATCCCTTTCTAAGCTTCTTGTCATTATCGAATAATATTAGTTGAGAGTCTATGGGATGTGCTTAATTTCTGACTTAAATTTAATAAGTAGTGGAAAAGCCTTTACTTACATTAGAAATATACTCAAGATGTTCCGTCAGGCTCTACATAGTACTTTAAGCTGTCCTTATAACTAATGGATAAAATTTCCTTACAGCTTCCTATAATATAAGGCTCTTTTCCTTTGCTCGTTCTCTTCCAATATATCCACATCATAATAAAAATAATGATAGAAAGCAAGGATGTATTTATTTTCCAAGTCAGCAACAACTACCTGCAAAGTCTATCCGTGAGTGAAGCAAGGGAGACAGGCCACTGGCTGTTGTAATACCTCATTTCCAAATGAACTGAACTTTAAACTATCAATCATCTTTTAAAATTTTGTTTTAGCTGGTATTTAAAAATAGCAATGATGCTTTAATACATGCATGTACTTCATAGAAGAGATAAGTCATTTTAGACAGACCTCGTTCTTCAAACATTTCTCATCTCTATGTGGTGAACTCTTTCAGAATTTTTTTCTGGGAGATTTGAAATAGCTATTTAACTTGCTGCTACTTAACTCAGTACTACTGCTCAGTACTCACTGATCAATCCACTCCAAACCCCTCTCCCTAGGCCTCTGGTAACTATACTTCATCATCTTCTGTGAGATCAATCCTTAGAGATTGATCTCTCATGTGAGCAAGATCACATGTCTCTGTGTGCCTGGTTGATACTGAGATGGTTTTCTTCACAAATCTGCCCCAAACACTGGACAGGGTTTGTGCACCAGCTACATAGGATCAGCCATATATATATATATATATATATATATATATATATATATATATATTTTTTTTTTTTTTTTTTCTGAAGGTTCAGAAAAAGTAAGTAAGACTTTATATGAAAATTACTTTCTTCAACTTATTTGAGGAATCCCATAAATGCGAACTTTGTAAAACACACAAAATAAACCATGAGGGTTAAAGGGGGCAAATGGTGTGACTATATTATTTTCAAGGAAGGAGGAGGTTTCTCCTCCCTTACAGGCGATCAGCACGTGGTGTGCTCACTAAGACTTCCTGGGATACCATGAAAGTGTTACTGTAGCTGGCACTTAGGAATGAAAGGCGCTAATGCAATCACTTTTATGTTAAACCACATACTATCAGATGCAAATAACTGGACAATTTTGTAAAGTTGAGAACTAAACACTAAACATATTCATCTCAGAGCAAAGTACTTCAAAGACATTCTCGTTTATAATTGTGTGTGTGTGTGTGTGTGTGAGAGAGAGAGAGAGAGAGAGAGAGAGAGAGAGAGAGAGAGAGGGGGAGAGAGAGAGAGAGAGAGAGAGAGAGAGAGAGAGAGAGAGAGAGAGCAGGTGTCCATGGAAACCAGAGGGTCAGATGCCCTGGGGCTGGGTTACAGACAGTTGTTAGCTGTCTTTTGTGGGTGTTGGGAACTGCGAGAGCAGTATGTACTCAACTGCTTAGCCCATGCATAGCTGTTTTAGAAAAAAAAATTTTTTTATTTGTCTTTTATAACTTGGTTGAAAGGAAGGAAGCTTTATTATGCTTTTAAAAATATCTGGCTGAGGTTGTGCACTTGCCTAGAAGGCATGAAGCCCTACTTTCAACTTCCAGTACCACCAAATGAGACTCAAGACTGCTGGCTGCTTTAACAATTATTCTAAATAAACCCAAAGATAAATGAGAATTTTTGGAGTGAGAAGAACACCCCTTAGTTCTGAATTTTAATGTTGTATATGTTTGATAACTCAATTAGCAACATTTATTATTATTATTTTTATCATTTTTATAGTTGGTTTTGATAAAGGGGAGATAGGGCCATCTGCTGAGAGTGTGTTCCTAGCTTCTATTATTCTACTGCTGTTATTTGATTTGTTTTTAAGAGCTATAAGATACTTCTTAGATTAAAATCTCAAAGGTAATCATGGCCCAATTATTATTCCATCCGCTCTCTGGCTGGCACCTATGAACAACTTACAGATAAGGTGTGCTGTGTGGAATGGTGCTGAGTGGGAACTTGGGAGAACGCCGGCAGAATGTGAAGAAAGAGACCCAGGCATTAGGCGGAGAGGCCACTAGGACTGACCCCAGCGGGACACCGGCACAGGGGTGTGCACAGGGAGGCAGCTGAAGCCCAGCCTTTCATTTCAGTCTGCATCTTATTCTCTTGTTGTAGGCTTCACTCACATGCCTGGGCTGAAGTCCTGATTCTGCCATTTACTAGCTGTGGCGTCACGTAAAGAGCTCACCTGTCCATACCACAGTCTGAGCTGTCATAGAGGGGATCGTAGTGTGTTCTCACTAACACATCCATTGTAGGTATTTTCTTATTTATCTTTCCTAAATTATTCACTAGTGAGGAAAACATCCAACAAACCAACCGATTTAAGATAAACGGAATCCATCAGCCATGAAAAACTTCAGTATCTCATCAGAAATGCATTCAAACGCCATTAAACTGTCCAAAGAAGCCCCTAGAAGATGCTGTAGAATTCATGATGGCTAAAACTGTGGCAGAATTATCAAAGCTCGGAAAATTCCTATTAACCACATCATATGTGAGTATACGGTGATTTCTGTGTTGTAAACACAGTGGTTGCTATACGAGTTGCAATGAATTGATTTAATGTTGTCTCAGGGATCATACCACTGAAGAATGGCTAAGCAAGCCCAATATGACATCATTTCTGTGGAGAAAGGAATGGACTTAAATCAATTTGTCATGAGGTCAGAGTGCAGGAGCAGAAATCGGGCATCAGGAAGCCAGCTGACCTTACTGACGTTTGGGTTAAAGCAAGGCCGGGGTGGGGAGGCAGACCATCGGAAAGGCAGTCAGAAGGCCACAGGCACTGTTTCAATTGGCTCCATTTTATTCCTATAGAAATGAAATACCTAGTTTGGCAGAGACCAAATTCATTTAAGCAAGAAGAATGCAGTGCACTTAAATCTGAGAGAATAGGAAAAATAACGGGCTTTCCTGATTGATTGCATATGTATGTATGTGTGTGTGTGTATATATATCTCTATCTCTATCTCTATATCTACATCTCTATATCTATATCTATATCGACATCACTATGATACTGTAACATACGTGAGGCTAGGTAGAAATAGCTATACTACACACATACATACACATAAACACATATACATACACACACACATATACATTCATACACACACACAAACATACACACACGCATACACACACACATGCACACACACATACACACACACACATACACATGCACACACACGCATACACACACACAAACATACACGCACGCACACACACAAACATACACACACGCGCACACACAAACATACACACACGCACACACACAAACACACACACGCATACACACACACATGCACACACACATACACACACGCATACACACACACGCGCACACACAAACATACACACGCGCACACACACACACATACACACATGCATATACACACACAGAGTCATCTGACGAGTCTTCACTGACCTCCACAGTACGGTAAGTGTTGCAGCGTCACTCAGAATGGAGGTTATTACTTCCTTGCTCCAGTCTGAGCATCCTGGCTGCAGGTCTCAGAGTGACCCGAAACTTAAATTAGGAAGCATGACTGCTGGAGCTGTACACATCCAGCAAGGGTCTGTGTTACAACCCTGCGGTTCTGAGCTATGCCATACAATACTCTGAGAAGTGTCAGCAGTCAGAAATGAAAAGTGGTCATCTTGGTGTGGAACAGGATGGGCAAGGAATGGCTACAGATGTGCAAGAAGTCGCGGGGAACAAGGCATCGCCTAAATGAAGATCTACCTTCTACAAGGTGCCCTTAGTTGACGCTACCACTCTCCTCTTATTATTTCCTGTCATTATTACTGACATTCTATTCAAATTCCTGGCCCAAGAGGGACACTCACAGAGCCAATCTCCAATCTCCCTCTCCCACACACTTCTATTCTTTCTTTCTCCTCTCTCTTCTCTCTGTTTCCCCCTCCTTTGTCTCCCCCCTCCTCCCTCCTCTCTCTTCTCTGTCCCTGCCTCACCCCCTTTCTTTCTCTGCCCTCCCGTTCTCTTTTGTTGAGACAAGGTCTATATGGCTCAGGTTGGCCTTGAACTTGTGATTCCCCTGCCTCTGCCTCCCAAACCATGGGACTACGGGCCTGCAACATTAGATCTGACTCCTTACACCTCGTGTACTTTCAGCAGGTTTGTATACATGGAACTGGTGTGTAAATCTCATGTAAATTCATGTGCTGGACATGAGTAGATGAAAGTAAATGGGTTAACAAAGAATTGAAATCTGAATCTAGATTTAAAATTTCACATTCAATGCACAGGAAATCAGGGCTGGGATTTGGAGGAAGGGGAAGATTAGCAGCCCCAGTGACACACAAATCTTAATGGGTAGGTCAGTTGTAGGTGGTCCTTTGTTAATAGGTGCAAGTCTTTTTTGGCTAGCACATGCTGTCATTTCCCAGAATCTTTCCTTACTCTAAAACTCTAAGTCCTGTGGTTCCTTTAAAGAAGTGTCTAAGATTAAAGAAAAGGAAGCCACAATTTTGAGAATGAGTGGGGGTATTAGGGAGGGGTGGCACATGGGAGGAGCCACATGACAGAAAAGGGAGGAACATGATATAGTTCTGTTTTAATTAAAAGAAAAGAAAAAAAAATGGACAGAAACCATGTCAAAATAAGTCATTTTAAAATTATTATTGTTGGATTGTAGCCCTCTAGGAAGAACAACAGGATCAACTAACCTAGACCCCTCAGAGCTTCCAGAGACTAAGGCACCAACCAAAGAGCATACACAGGCTGGTCCGTGGCCTTGTGCACACATGTAGCAGAGGACTGCCTTGTCTGGCCTCAGTGGGAGAGGATGGGCCTAATCCTGTAGAAACTTGACACCCTAGGGAAGTGAGATGCTGATGGGGGTGTGTGAGGGAAGGGTGAGTGGGTGGGGGAGCACCCTCTCAGAAGCCAAGGGGATTGGGGAATGGGGTGAAGGCCTGGGAGAGGAGGCCCCAGGAAGGGCGGGCAATATTTGGAATATAAATAAATAAAATAATTTAATAAAAAATAAAATTATTATTGTTTTCTAGTTAGCAGTTCTAGAGAATGTATGGGGGAAATTCTTATTAAATGCTTATTAGGACACAGGAACCAAGGGGCGGCCTGGAACGGGAGACTTTGAGTTTCCGTTTCCACCTGTAGCAGATCTTCTGCCACAGGCCTCCATACCCAATTAGTGCCGGGAGGGAGCAAACCTCCCAGGAGTGTGGACAGGCCTGTGAGTGCAGGTAGGACCACCACTGCTGCTCAGAGGGACCCACCTGGAACCCTCAGGACACAGGAACCAAGGGGCTGCCCGAGATAGGAGTCTTCTGGTCTCCATCTGCACCCAGAGCTGATCCTGTGGCCGAGGTGGTCTATCAGTTACAACATGTTTTGTTAATGTTCACCATGCTTCAAAGCGTGTTTGGTAATTATTCCTATAATGCGTCGAGGTAAGGGTGTCTTGTTGTATAGCTTGTATAGTTTTGGTATGGATGGAGGTCCTTGTTGTTTTATAACTTTTCACAAACCCTGGTAACAACAGCTTCTGAGGGTTGTGTGCACACTCTACTTTTCCCGGTCTCCCATTGCATTGCTGGGTTGGTTGCTTGCTTTACTTACCTGAGAATTGTATTAACTACTGGTTTCCTCACTCTCTCTCTTTTTTTTTTTTTAATAAAAAATAAAGACAAAATATGAAAAGTCAAAGAAGAAGAAGAAGAAGAAGAAGAAGAAGAAGAAGAAGAAGAAGAAGAAGAAGAAGAAGAAGAGGAAGAAGAAGAGGAAGAAGAAGAGGAAGAAGAGGAGGAGGAGGAGGAGGAAGAGGAGGAAGAGGAAGAAGAGGAAGAGGAGGAAGGAGGAGGAGTTGGGGGAAGGGGAGGAAGAGGAGGAAGAGGAAGAGGAAAGAGGAGGAGGAGGAGGAGGAGGAGGAGGGGGAAGGGGAAGGAGAAGGAGAAGAGGAGGAGGAGGAGGAGGAGGAGGAAAAGCGGAAGAAGAAACTCTCTAACATTGTTATGAGAAGGTAGGAATTGCTGTTAAGATAGCAGGTCTTATACAGAAAGCTTCATGGCCTAAAGCTTCTGCTAAGCAAGACCAGTTTCTGTGCAACACACACACACTCACATACACACACACACTCACACACACATTCACACACACACTCACACACTCATACACATACTCACACACACACTCACACACACTCACATACACACACACTCACTCACACATTCACACACACACTCACACTCACACACACACTCACTCACACACACACTCACACACACTTACACACACTCTCACACACTCACACACACACTCACACACACACTCTCACACACTCACACACACACTCACACACACATACACACACACTCACACACTCACACACACACTCACACTCTCACACACACTCACTCTCACACACACACTCACATACTCATACACATACTCATACACACACACACATACACACAGCACACAGGCACACCCCACACCCACACATACATGACACATGCACACCACCCACACATACATGATACATGTACACATACCACACATGCACACACACAGCCCCCATACAACACACATATACCATACACGTACACACACACACACACACACACACACACACACCCCACCACCACCACCACCACCACCACTCCCCCACACACTTCACATGCACACCACACCCAACAAATTTCAAAAAACAATGTGAAGAAATCTGGAAATTCTGCCACTGTGTAATATGTTGTCAGTGTATGGAAGGTGCTAAAGCCTGTCTGTAAATACGTTCAAATTCTCAGACACTGTTTCTAAAATCACTTTCACTTCTTTCTGTTTTCGAAATGAGTGTGTGGGCACCTGCCGTGGTCCACCCCATCCAAGGGAACAAGACGAGGGTTCTAGACTGTAGAGCCCTGATCCCTCACACTGCGTGCTCAGCACGGTGACATTCAAGATCTGACACTGTTTTCTTTTTTTTCGTTTTTTGGCTTTGCAGAATGAAATTCAGCACCACCTCCTTCCCACGGCCCACTCACAGAGCAGTGCAAGCCCGGGGGAACATGTGCAAGTGCCCCCACACTCTCACGACGCTGGGACATTCCCTACCCCCGGCCCAGAGCTCCATTTTCTTTCTGCCTCTCCTCTCGTCTATTGAAAGGGCTAAAAGGGCAAGTTGCTAGTAAGTTTGTTCATCCCCAACACTTACCTTCCTGCAAACCTTAAATGCCACTTCTCAGTGTGACTAAGGACCTGGTCCCGTCTATGATTGCAAACTCGCAATGAGTTCAAGTCAGAACAGAAGGAGCCGACGGAGAGCATGAAGCTAAGAGCTGTACCTGGATATGAAAGCCACTTTCCAGTCTTGATCTGTTGAAGAAACTGTACTGTGGTATCCCCCAACCAATTCCACCAATGTACTCGTGTTTATACTTTGCCGGCAGGCTTCTGTTTGAAGCAGACCTCCACAAGTATCTGAGATCTCCAGTTTTCTCTAGTGCTGGACGCTTTTCTCCTATATAGGAGGTATGCTGGTGAACTTTAGGCAAGTGATCTTTTATGTAGTCTGGACCTTAAGGAGATAGAAGGAAAAGCTTGTTTAAAACCTCCACGTGTCTCTCTCTCCACTCCTCCCTCCCCCCCTTTCTGTGCGTGCTCTTGGGTCTGTGCGAAGTTTCAGGTATCTCAGCCCAGTTTACAAGGTCCTGGGGATTGAACCCCTTCACACTTCTTTTTTTTCTAAAACGCCTTTATTTCAACTGTGGAATCAACAATATGGCACTTCTTCCCGTTCCCAGGTGTGACTGCTTATAAGTCCTTCACAGGCTAATTCCGATGAGTCCTTATGAGCAGCTGAAGAAGATAGACGCTAACCCCTCATCCCAATTTAAGGTCGAGGAAAAAGGAGGCACGTGTAAAGATTGGTTCTTTGTTTAGAATCAAAGCAAAGAAGCTCTCCACACCGGCCAGGCCACCTTCAAAGCCGGGCTCTTGATGCCCACCCCCCAAACTGCTTTGGTTGTAATTAGTTTTAGACACATTTCAATTCTAAAATCCTTCATCCATGCCGCGTTGGCAAGGGCTAGCCTTCAGACACTGGGGTGTTTGCTCTAGATAGGACTCCTTAAATGAGAGTTCAAGCCTTCCCAAATGTTTTAGAAACAATTTGGAAAGTTGAGAACACGACTTGATAGGACAGTTATACCAGACATGACGGCTATGGGCAGGAGCAGTTAACAGTAGCGTCTTAAATGTAAAACAATTAAAACCAATTAGCGAAATGAGAAACACAAACAAAAATCCCAGGTCCAGGTAGAGACCATTCAGGTCTGCGCTTGGAAGCTGATGATGTGAAAGTCTCAAAGGAAGAGATTATCTTTCTGGAAGGATGCCGCAGGTGGCAGAAGAACAGGGTCTGCAGCGCCTGCGGAGGAGTTTTAAAGTTCCAGAACCATAATGATTGTAAGATTAGGGGTGTGTTTGGAGACACAAAGAACTTCATTTCTGTTAGCGCAACAACAGTTAACAGGAGGCATTGCTGTCGAAGGCTGTGGCTCGACTCATCCAGAACTTGATTTTGCAGAGAATGAGGAAGCTAAGGCTTTGGGCCAGGTGCCCCTGTTACTGTGGGTTGAGTGTGGAACACCCCCCTCTCCTCCCACCTGACCCCCCACACACAGAGGCTTCAGTGTTTAAATATTTGGTCCTCAGGTAGTGAGGCTATTTTGGAAGGCTCTGGAACTTTCTGGAGGTGGAGGCTCACTGGAGGAAGTGGTTGGAGTTTTAGAGCCCTGTTCCACTTACTGTCTGTTGTCTGGACTGCGGAGGACACACTTTAACCAGCTTTGGCAGCCATGCTTTTCCTGCCAAGATGGATGGTGTCCCTTCTTAAACTTAACTTAGAGAAACCCCTCAAGTTGTTTTTATCAGGGGCTCGGTCACAGCAACGAGAAACAATGACCAACAGAAGGACTTTGAGGCTTGGGCGTCTCTGGAAGAGTTCCCATGCCCTTCAAGGTCTGAGGAGAACTGTCCAGAACCAAGTTTGGCAGATGTTTTCAATTTTCTCATCGCCATAACTCTCCATGAGGCACCCATACTCACCTGGGGTGGAATTAATTTCCCCAGTGACCACGGTGTAATCTCAATCTTATCTGCTTTGGGGTTTCACTGATAAAATATAGACCCGCCATCTTCCATCTGCTGAGGTCTCCTCTCTGTAATTGTCACAGGAAGCATTTAGCCATCTCTAAAGAGGGTCAAATACTGAAGAACTGAGTCGCCTTGCTGGATTGCAGACCAGTCTCTCCCAAATGTTTTATTAAATGCTGCTCTCAGGACTGAACTACGAAGGTGTGCTGGGCCACGCCAAGGCCCAGGGCAAGTGCCTGGGAACGGGGCCTGCAACATTTACCTTGCAGATAGTCAACAAAGCAGAGTCGGTGCTCTGGATAGCTCAAGGCAAGCAAGCATGCTTCTAATTATAGAATCAGAGTTGGGTTTTTGTTTGTTTTTGTTGTTGTTTGTTTTGTAGAGGTCACTTTCATTCATCCCACGGCTGCTGAGAGGTTTAGGGAAATAATAAATAGCCAAGAGTTTCAGTTATGGTAAAAAAAAAATAAAATAAAATAAAAATAAGAAAGTGGAGCTTCAGGTGTAGCTGAGTGGAAGAGCACTTGCTTAGCATAGACAAGACCCAGGGTTTATCCCCTGAGTCATAAGAAAAAGGACGTGGTTGTGAGATTTTTTTTATTTTTAGCTCAGTTTGGTTTGGTTTCTGGTGCTTGGGATAGAACCCACACACACACATTCTACCACAAAGCTACACCCAGTTGAGAATACACCACTGAGTTTAACTGCAGTAGGCAGAAATCCTGGCTTTGTCCAGAGCTGGCTGTGTGGCCCAGGGAAAGTCACCGCATTTGTGCAATCTCAGGCTTCATGTCTGTATATTGACCTCTCCTCAAAGGAAAGGGAGAAT
>JADRCD010229985.1:0-2500 GCA_019843815.1 Montemys delectorum | reverse complement strand
CAACTCTTGACGTCTTGGTAAGTTTTGGCCCTGTGGGTTGGTAAAGGAAGAGTGTCAAGTTATATAAAAATAGGCACTGTTTCAAAGGAAGAGAAGAGCTCTGGAAATCCCTGAAAGGAGGTAACAAGACAGCTGGAAACTGCAAAGAAACAGAGGGATGGTGCGCGGAAGAGAGGACGGCTAGTCCTGGGGTGCCAGGAAGGGAGGCAGAAGCTTATGCAAAAGATAAAGCCACCTAGCTCCAGTGAAGTCTGCCAGTCCTATGCAAGGGACAAGCTCATGGCTTCCCCCAGCCTCAATTCCATTTAGACATTTGCGGAAACAGTGACTTCCCCTGTTGGATGGGTCACCAGCAGAGACGTTCCAGAGGCTCAGATGGTTGTGGCCAGCGGCCCTCTTTAGAAGGAACCCGAACTACCGCGAAGACCTGAGAAAGCCGGGACCAGTCAGAGAGGCAGGATAGAAGCCAGTCCTGGGGGAGCAGTTATGCCAGGTGAGGAAAACCCAATGCGGCCGAGCTCCAGAGCGCAAGCAGCAGGAAGCTTGCAGCAGACAGTGAACTGCATAGGGACAGGCAGCCTTTCCCTTGGTAGCTTGGGGTAGATGTCACTAACTGAAAATCACTATTCTGTTCGATAGCCCCTGACCCTGAGGTCAAGCCAGCGCGCAACCTCGCCAGCCTCCTTGTCCGCATCACTGTACTTGAGTCTGACAACTGCTGACCCACCAGTCGTATCCTGATGTGTGGTTGCACCCATTTGGGAGATGGCTTCTTGTTTGGATCATTCCCTACCCCAGAGGCTTCAACTGAAAGTCTCTGGAGGGTGGGAGAACCTGCTCAGCCCAAGTCTATAGACACGACTGGTCAGCAGGGCTCCTGATGGGGGACCATCAAGTGAAGACAGCTCTGACAGACAACAGACACTCCCATACAGTCCCATACAGGCCCAGCATAAATCACAGGAAAGACAGATGCCGTCAGTTCAAATGACTGCCACCCACACACCTGCAAGTTGACAATTTTCAAGGATGCACGAAAAAAAAAAAACTTTTTTAGCACTGCATCTATTTATTTTTCTTTTCTTTTTTTTGCCCCTTCTGATGTCCTTTCCTTTGCTATATTTCAAAAGTATTTTGTTTTGTTTTGTTTTGTTTCCAGACAGGGTTTCTTTGTGTAATAGAGACTCACAGAGGCCTTTGCTTCTCGAGTGCTGGGATTAGAGCCATGTGTCACCACTCAGATAAGAAGTCTTTTACTTTTTATTGTTTTAAAAACGTGATTTTAGCCAGGTGATAGTGGCGCATGCCTTTAATTCCAGCACTTGGGAGGCAGAGGCAGAGGCAGTTGGATTTCTGAGTTCGAGGCCAGCCTGGTCTACAGAGTGAGTTCCAGGACAGCCAGGGCTACACAGAGGAACCCTGTCTTGAAAAAAACCAAACAAAACAAAACAAAAAAAGTGATTTTAATCTCAGCGCTCAGGAGGCAGAAGCAGGTGGATCTCTGTAAGTTCCAGGCTAGCCTGGTCTACAAAGCAAGTTCTGGGACAGCCAGGGCTACACAGAGAAACCCTGTCTTGAATTATCCTCCCTTCTTTCCCCCAAAAGAAAGAAAATGCCACTGGGGAATGCTGGCCCCTTGACTTTCTTTACTTCTGAGCAGCAAGATGTGAGCATCCTGCCCCAGTACATCTCCCCACCATGAATGTACTATGCCACAGCCGGATCAAAGCTTCTTGAACTAGGGCTTCTCTGAGCCCAGATAATGTTTCTCTCGGTCTCTCTCCTCCCTGCCTGTCCCATTCTCATCTCACTCTATGAGCCAGGCTGATTTTTTTGACAACCCTCCTTTCTCAGCCTCTGAAGTACTATTTCCTCTCCTCTCTTTATTTGTCTCGAGTACTTGTTACAGCAGCAGGAGCCTGGTTGATGCTGCTTTCTTTTCTGTAAAAGGTCTCCAGTCTTCCAAAGCCCAAGTTGGATTCAGCAGTCTTCCCGTGCAAGCTTCTGAAGGTAACAGCCACGTCTTACTTTTATCTCTGTTAATTTCTTCACCTTTATCTCAGGCTCTCGCGATGTATCCAGGCCGGCTTCAGATTCTTGGGTCACGTGATCTTGTAGCCTCAGCCTCTCCGCTAACTGGGACCAGAGGCAGGTTACCATGCCTCGCTCTGTCGCTGATCATTCTTAATGGTCAGCACAGTGCTTTGCATCCCATTGAGACTAAAGATAAATGTCACAAGAAAAATAAGCCCTTCTTTAAATGCATAATGAATAATCTAACTTTAAGAACGGCCTTAAACTTTCCTATTCTGATAAGGCACCGAAGGATAAAGTCAAAAGAATGTTTTTTAATTACTTGCATCCATGTATTTTTATATTTATAACCATGTTTTGTTAGATATCATTAATACATTGCAATATTCACCCTTTAAAAATACATAACTTTAGCCTGTGGTAGTGGAGCACACCTTTAATCCCAGCACTTGGGAGACAGAGGCAG
>JADRCD010229984.1:52433-65210 GCA_019843815.1 Montemys delectorum | reverse complement strand
TCTTTCTTTCTTTCTTTCTTTCTTTCTTTCTTTCTTTCTTTCTTTCTTTCTTTCTTTCTTCCTTTTCTTAGCACAAAAACTTGATTTAACCCAGTGGAGACTATAGGAGTTTTCTGAGATGTGGAACTGTAAGATGATACATTAAGTTGTTTAAGCCATAAGTAAGTCTGTGGCAAGTCATGACAACAAGTAAGGATCTGACACACTTGCTCCTTAGAGAAGATCGAAAGTAAGGCTTTGAGAAGACTCTCCAAGAGAAAGACAAGGAGACCTTCCAATTAAGTTTTGTAATGCCCTAGAGGTAAACTGAACAGAACATAGGCGGGTACTGTCTGGGGGAATGAACAACAGAGGGATTTATCTACAGTATAGAAGGAAAGTCAAGTGATTAGAGTGGTTTGATATAAAAATGAGAAAAACACAAAGGGGAAAATAAGGAGATGAATTTAATTGGAGCATGTTTAATCTAAAGTCACAGAAGGGCAAGTAAGTAGAAATAGCATGCTTGCTGTGTTGACAGAACCTCAGAATTATATACTGTATTATGATGTTACAAGCCACTTTTACATCTCCTAACTCTTTGTTTACATGCACACATTGAGATAATGGATAAAGAGGAGTAATTACTACCTTAAAGAGAACTGGGCTGGGGTGTTAGCACTCACTTAGCATTGTGTACTATGCTCAGCACCAGAACAAAACAAAACAGAAAAGAAGGGATACAGTCTCCCAGAAGATTGTGATTTGCAAAGTCAGGAACTCATCCAGTGTCCCAGAGATCCTGCAACCTCCATCTTACACCAGCACTGGCATGGTGGGAACCTCACCACAGTGACTACTATTGAAGCCAGAGAAACATATCCAGGGAATAAAGAGAGTAAGAAAACATAAAACAAAACAGGCAAGTAAACACTGGGGTCCAAAGGGAAGTTGGTAAAGAAAAGGAACCCTTGATGGTGGCACATACCTTTGATCCCAGCATTTGGGAGGGGCAGGGGCAGGTAGATCTCTGTGACTTTGAGGCCAGCATAGCCTATAGAGCTAGTTCCAGAATAGTGAGAGTCATAGAGAGGAACCCTGTTTCTACAAACCAAGGCCCAAACCCAACAAAAGACAAAAAAGGAAATGGGGACCTTAAAGAAAAAAGAAGCAATATTCATCACTTCATTCAAGCATTCAAACACAGAGACTGTTCTACACATCTTATGTACCCAATATCTTAAGGATAAGCAGTTAAAGCTAAAACTTGGAATTTATAGTCTAGTGAGAGAATGGAGAAAATACATACTCAGAACAATAATAGTGGTAAACAGTAGTCACTACTAAGCTTTTAAATATATAACTCATTATATCCTTTAAACCATCCTATGAGGTGATCGTTTCCATAGATGAAGTGGGAACCAAGCATAACATACCCAGGTATTCCTGCATAGTGATGAATAAGATAGCAATACATAGCATGCTGTGACTTGGGACTGCTCAATCTCAGCTGGTTAGACAATCATCTCTATGGAGATACCATGGGAGCACAGACAGAGAAGAGAAAGATGCGGCCCAACCAACTTATAGGTCCAAGTCCTCCTACTGGTCTTACTGGAATAGCAAGAGCTCCGATGTCCAAGGACAATGTGATGAGTTGTAGGCCAGAGAATGCTCTAGAAAAACAGTAGCACAAGAATGAAAAGCATAGTCAAGTAGAAAATATAAGAGATGCAAACTTTGTCTTTTATTAAAAACTTGAAATCAGTTTGAAACCATCACAGGATTATAGATAGGGTAGTAAAATAATTTGTTTCAAAAAGACTATAGTCTATTTGCCTCATGGAAACAGAGCAAACTAAGACCCAAACCTGAGAAGTGAGTTGGGGATATTTTAATTGCACCCAAAATTGTCATAAATCTAGGGCAAAGATAGCACTGAAGGTGAGCAGGGGTGGATGTAATGAAGAACAGTGAGCTTGGGATGCAGATAGAAAATTCTTTAAATCAGCAAGATGTACTGATGGTCATATACAAGAAGATGACTAAGAAAACATGATATAAACTCAGAACAGAACAATATTCCAGGATTTTCCACAATAGCTAGTCAAGTTCAAAATCAAGTAGGAGAAGGAACAGGAAGAAAAAAGGCATCCTTGGTTTGATTTCTGCATTTTCTTCAACTGAGAGACTATTTCTGGTTGATGAGAAGGCAGAGGCCAGATTGCACCAGAATAAGGAATGATAATGGTTACTGTTAACTATTTATGTATGTATATGTGTACACATACATACATCACACACACACACACACACACACACACACACACACACACACACACGCAGACATCCTTATCCAGAATCATAGAGAACAAATGGCAAGTTGTTAGCAGTTCCATTATAGATTATCTAGCATTGGCATTAACCAGACCTTCTGTTTTTCTCTGGCTTTTTCTATAAATTTTTACACTGAGAGTCATGAAAAGTTAACATCAGAGATGAGAATTATTTATAAATAGAAATTAGGGGGAAAGCCACCATATTTCCCTTCCCCTGGTCTCTGACACTCCTGTCCCTGTTAACTGAGAGCTGGCTTTCTCCCTGGGTTTCAGAAAAGGGACCGAAGTGTGTGAGTCATGTGCGTGCATGTGATTCCATCTAGGTTACAGTGAGAGAACCTGGTTGTGGGAATATAAATAAGCCCCTTATCAGTGGGCAGGGCCTCTGTATACATGGGTTGGGCAGTGGAACAGAAGGCTGACTTGGAGAACATGCACAGGAGCTGCATTGAAACTTCATTCCCTCTAGAGGCTGTGGTGGCTCCTGAACCTACTGGGAGTGTCACACACATTAGACCATGAAAAGAGCAGTTTGGATTAAAGGACATAAATCTTAGCTGGTTGTTATTATTAAGACAAGACATAACAACAAAAAGCCTTTTCTGCCTTTTAAATTTGTGTCATTTACAACTCTCCAGCAGGTCTACACACTCCAATGTAGTGTTCTGTAGTTTTGGACTTAATTCCCGGTGCTTTATAGTTAAATGTGTGTTTCTTTTCAGGCCATTTGCCACTCTAGGATACATTCCAGAAGAATTTATCCTTTATGACCCACATGATAAAAATCTTTGCCTTACTAGTAACTCTCTAGGTTATAATAAAATCCCAGACTAAGACTATGACAGAAATAGTATATGGATTCAGCTCCACGGGATCAGAAGTCTGGGCCCTAAAATAATGGGAGAAACCAACCCTGGAAATCAAATCATGAAAGGGAAAACTGAATTATTTTGAAGTCTTCGACATAGAAGAATGGTTTACTATATAAAAGCTGATCAAACACATTGAATAATTTTGACCCTCATGGTTCTGCCTTTAACTTCAGGCTTGAGAGACTTTCACAGGAGACAAATCCCAGAGACTGTACAGCTGTAGGCTGCAGCAGGGTTTCCTAGGTGTACCTTTCAAAGTGGAAAAATTGGGAGTCACAATGTACATATTACTGTTTGCCAATAGCAGCAGAATTCTATACCACTGTAGATCAGTTATGGGACATGGTGTGTGTGTGTGTGTGTGTGTGTGTGTGTGTGTGTGTGTGTGTACACGCACAAGAAACTGAGTGTTTCATAAAAACATATTGCTGCTTAGGCATCTTTCCTTAAAAGTACATGCTACATAAATATTTTATTTTATTATACTTATAAAATTTCCAGAAATTTATTATTCTATAAATACCCACTTCAAGATTTGTTTCAGTAAAATTTCAAGATATTGTCAAGTTAAAATAAGTTTAAAAGTTCCCCCATTTAATTCTGGCAATTTCAAACTGGTCGTATTAACATGCCCTATAGCATTTTACATGAGGTCTTTTGTTCGTCTAAAGCCAAGTTTTCATAGAAGTGAGCTATTTTATGTGCACCGTGCTGTATTCTGTTTTCATGATTCAGCAATAGCATTTCACATGATGTTAGAAATCATTTAGTAGCATTTTAATGACATTTACACTTAAAAAAATTATCATGTTGGGTGTATAGATTGTTTCCAGTTTTCTGTAATTGTGTGAATGTTTTGATGACTTCTTTAAGAGAAAAATCTCTAATTACTTCCTCAGAATCAGTAACTGGTAAATTATTTACAATAACATGTAAAATTTTGTTTTTGATACAATTCTCAGACAGCTAGTGATAAGAGCTGTCAGTCAGGATGATGGGCTGCTTCCTAGCTTCTTCAAACGTGGGTTGTGACAGACGATCCCATAACTGAATGTGGGGCTTTGCACAGGTGGCAACAGTGACGGGCTCTCAAGACACAGTCAGCAAAAGGCAATCCAACATCACATGTGTAATGAATCCAAAGTGTTTCTGGTAGTGTCTGCCCAGGTGACATCATGTGACTTCGTTGCAGCCTTGATTCTGAACACACGACAGACTCATTGGGCACTGGACAAAAGCATCAGGTCACCGAGAGCCATTACTGCTGTGTGAAACACATCAGCCAGATCAGAGACAGTGGTATGTTATTAATGGTAGTGTTTTACTGTAAACACAAAGTTTAAAAATATAACGGTTTAATTATATAAAAATGGGATATTTAACATTCCCCTACTGTCATTTCACAGCATGTAAAAATATCAAATGAGTATATCTTAGTATTATATTGGGTTAGATGTTTGATTTTGATAATCACTGCTTGCATTGTTGCTTTGAGTTCAACTAAAAAAATTTATTAAACAAACATCGTCTTGGGGTTAATATAGAACTTCTAATTGTATACATCTGAATGTGACATGAGCTTCTCATCATTGATGATTATAAAATTAAAATGTTGATAAACTCAGAAAACTTTGCAAATGCTCTGTATTGAACAATCAGCCAAGATCTAATTCTTCATGTGAAGAACAAGTCCACTTCACTAGAACGCACACTTGTTGTTATCTTTAATAAATGGAAAAAATATCTTGAACAGAAAAGAATTCTTAAGTGGAAAAAGTTTAAGAAATGCTGGCTTCCTCATTCTACACAGCACATGGACAAATTCTTTCTTCAAGTTGGGGTGTCTTCCTGTTCTTTAAAAGCTTGTGATTCTTTTGAGGGGAGAAAAAAAGTGAGTAAGAAAGGGACAGAAAGAAAGTGAGAGGAGGGCCTAGATAAATATGTACAAATAGGGTTAATGTTGATTACCTCTGGATTATGAGAATATCAATTTTGTAAACATTCATATATTTTACAAATTTCTACAATTAACACTGAACTTTCACAATTAGAAAACTGGACTAAAGAAACACACACAAAAAGATGTACTCTCCCATCTTAAATCAATCTTTTCTTTTTAAAGAAAAAAATCGTAATTTTATCTATGTTCCACAGAACTTTCTAGATTCTATTACTCAACAGAAAATTCTTCACGAATTAGTAGAAAAATCTGAGGATTTGGTAAATGCTTCCTTCACATCTCAAGGGACTTTCAGAACTGTTTTAGGATAAAAACAGTTGATTTTTTAAAATTAAAATTAAGACTTTTTACCAGTCTGGGTTCTCTTTAAAAAAAATAGAACTTATCAAATTTATCTATATATATCAAAAAGGGCTTTAGTAGAAGAGCTTACAGGAGGTGATCAGGCTAGTCCAACAATAGTGGTCTCACAATGGAAAGTTCAAGAATTCAATTCTAAAAATTGTTTGAAGCTGGTTTTAAGTCTATACTGGAATCCCAAAGAAGTAGGCTGTAAAAAAAGGTGAAAGAATGCTTCAGAGGGGTAGATGACCTTGCCGGCAAGAGTGAGTCCAAATTTTGAGCTCCTAGCACTGCTCTGGGGCCACTGTATTGTTCAACATCCAACAGCCTTTGGATCTATGAGTCATCCGAGACTTACTAGAAAAGTTTTGTCAGCCATACTTTCAACCTCGTTTAACCTTTAAGTTTCCCAACAAACCTCTATTCTGTTCCTAAATTAATATTAACTGTAAAGCATTCAACACTGACATTTATCATCAGCCTATAGAGTCTGCAGTTCTTCCATCCTGGTTGACTACTTTCTCTTTAACTGCTGTGGAGAGTATATAAGCAGTTTTATGCACATATTTGATGAATCACTCTTACGGTACAATGACCCATGCTTGAATACACCCCCAAAGGAAAGCGAGACAGACCACAAAACACTTGCCTGAACACACATGTGGAGACCCGTGATACCTAACTCCACCTGGAAGCAGGCAAAGCTGACTCGCTTTCGAGTCACACTTTTCCTTTGTCTCTGTAAAGTGCAGGCACGTTTTCAAGATGAGATTTCCTGAGCAGCAATGCTTCTTGTAATGAAGCATAACTGTATCGGCTTCTACTCACAGAGTTAGCAGACTCTGTTAACACTGCTCGTGGACTGGAAGGAGCTAAAAGGCTATCCTCGTCTACGAATCTTGGAATGAAGACAACAGATTCCTATTAGAAAGCCTAGGGTCTCTGAGGGAGAGCTCATTAATGTATTAGTGCTCCACTTCATTGACACACAGCTGTGTATTATATGAAAGGAAGGTTGCCCTATCTCGAGAAGGTTTTTCTTGAGGGGACAGAATGATAGGAAAATGCATCCCTGGAACACTATTGAATATGATCATCCCGTATAGCAAGCCAGAGTGTATATGATGGAGACAGAGAAAGGTTTGGAAGGCTATCATGGAGACAGCACATAGAAATAAGGCATGTCATAGAGATGAGGAAGGCACCAACATACAGCTCTTGCCTTGTTTCCATATTTTCCCAAGTATCAGAAAATTCTGTAACTCATGTGATGAAATTTATAAAATCCATCCAGTCAAATAATCTTCCTTTTTCCAATAATTACCCTTGTGGTAGCTCAGGATAGCTTTCTCGAAGACCAACAATAATACGAGCAGGATATGGTCTTTTTTGTTTGTTGTATGTTGCGTCAGCTCTCAAAAGAAATCAATTAAAAGTAGATAATGGTCACATAGTAAACTAAGTCTGGTGCTATTTCATCGGCATGCACAGGACTAAGAGAACTGAGTAAAATGGAGCAGCACACATAAGCTGCTAGGAAGAATACTAACACTACCAGAAAGGAAGCCTAAGGTCCTGAGCTAAACTCACTTCTCGCAGTGATACACGCACACCATTGGATCTGATCAAGGAAAAACCACCAGGAACAGGTGAAGCTGGGCAAAGCCATGTGTGTTGGCAGCACAGTGCAGTCAAGAAGGATATTTCTGGGAAAAGGGTATTAGCAAGGGCTTGTTACAGGGCTTGGGCTTGAGCTGGGTGATTTGGGGGATAATTTAAAGAAGCAAGGTTTGCCCTGCACTGGTACCATCACAAAGGATGATTTAATAACAGAGTATTAAACATTGTTTTTTGTTTGTTTGTTTTTTGAGACAGGGTTTCTCTGTGTAACCCTGGCTGTCCTGGAACTCACTCTGTAGACCAGGCTGGCCTCGAACTCAGAAATCTGCCTGCCTCTGTCTCCCAAGTGCTGGGATTAAAGGCGTGTGTCACCACTGCCTGGCTAGTATTAATACTTTAAAGTCATTTACAGGAGCTGGGAGAAGAAAGTGTTAGTAGTTTTTCATGATGGTTTTGCAACCTTGTCTTGTGCCCCCACTTTTTTGTCGTAGCGTCTTTGGTTTGGCCATGTTTCACCATGGTTATGGATGATTCCTTTGTCTCCCTCAGTTTTAACTGAGAATCATTTCTGTTCTGCGGGGAATGTCAGCTGCCAGCATAAAAGGCTTTTAAATTTGTCTTACTCAGGGTTTCTTAGGTCGCTTACTCCTACGTTCAACACATGTACATGTGTTTCATGTTGATGTAATACCATTTGGGATGAAGAAGGAGAACGGAGAACAAGCAGACAGGTCTAGTTCAGGAAGCAACATGGGTCACTGTACTTGGGCCAGACTCCTGGCTTCATCATTGTCTCCCTGGGTAATTGTTCCACAGCTGCTATTAAGCAAAGTATTAATTAATTATATATTCCGTTATCACTAGAGAAGACAGATTTTGAAAAAGCCATGAAAGTATGAGTCCGTACAAGAGGAGTTACAGAGTTGGTGTGCATGAGAGAGATTCAAATAACTCTGGGAGAAATAGGTAAGTGTCCCAGAGGAAGAAATACTTAAACTGAGCCTTGATATATTTTAGCTAAGTATATCCTATACGAGTAGAAAAGAAAATTTGAGAAAATAAAACTTAGAGGGAAGCAAGTAACTATGATTTGAAGTTCTGGAAGAATTCCTGTTTGGTTTGTCTAGATTTATTCCTGTTGGGGTAACAGTGGAGCTAGTATTCTATGCTGTGACCCATTAGAAGGTAGATAAGAATGTTAGGCAATGGAAAAGCAGATGCACAATGTGTTCTAATGGAGGTTTTTGCTGGCACAATCTATGAACACAGGTTTGACTTTGTCTGATGGAGCTAAGCTTAAAACAAACAAACAAACAAACAAACAAATTTCTAGCCTAACAAATAGCCTCCCTCAGCTACTGTTCATGTGATTCATTTGAAAGGAAACATGACATTACTTAAAAGATAAGAAATTTTTCTATAAAGAGAGCTGAAGGAATGAGAGGAGGTGAGTGACTATATTCTCCCAAACCCTGGATTTCTGCTGACACCATCCAGCACTTTTAGGCTCCCTGTGGACATTTCTTTAAACTTTTCTTTACACATGGCCTCTTCTAAGTCATTGATCTAATTGGACACAGAGCACACACGAACTTTCTCAAATTATAACACCAGAATATGGCTATTTAGATTCTTTTGAGATTGAAGCTTGTCCTTTTATGTCTGATGGGAGGGAGCAAGACCTTTGCTACTTTTTAAACAAACAGCTGATACAAGTCTATCAGAAGGACCTATTTACCTTCAACATTCTGCAAAACTAACACACCAAGGGATTTCCATACTATTTCATGGGATGTGCATGAGAAGTATTAACAAACATAGGATGGTTGAAAAAAACAGCACTTTGTTTAAATCATGAGTTATATGTGTGAGGTAACTCAAGTTCCTCCCTGATGGTGACTTGTATGGATAGTTCTAGGAGTTGAAATTATACACACTTGCATGCAAGGCTATCCATGCCTATGCTTTCCCACAGAAGTGGAATGACTAAGAGAGACCACACAGCTCATGAAATCAAGAATTCTAGAACAGTCTTCCTTCATATCCAGGTTCAATATGTCAGAAATTCAGGGATCAAGACCTTCTTATCTTCATAAACATCCACTACTAGGAAAATTTAGTTTTAAGCCCAATTACCTACTAAGGTAAATCTGACTTAGATGCCACAAGACAGGGGAACAATAACCAGTCACACACACAAAAAAATAGATACCTCTTCTAACAGTATTTCCCATAGAACTGAATATAAATGTTTTGTCTGTTAACTTTGTATATATCCATCCTGACCACACATTGTTTGAATTGAAGAGATTTAATCAAGAATTTCTTGGGATAAAACTCATTATTTAGAAGCATTCCTAATGATAATGGGAAGAGAGCTGAGAACAAATGGCTTTGCCCACAGAGTCACTGAATGAACCTTATAAGATAGAAGTGCCTGGCCCACAACCAGAAAACATGCAGGGATGCAATGCTTTGGCCTCTACGTGATGACTTTAAAAAGTCCCTGCTGTTGGATCTTTGTACAGCCAGGCAGAAAAGATGACCTCCTAGGTCCCCTGCCTCTTCTGCTTAAGGGTCTGTAGGAAGCCAGTGGGAGCAGTGGCTCAGACACTGACACTCCTGAGGGACAGAGTACTATTTATAATCATCACTTACATATATTTAGTGTATAGAGTCATCACTTAGTATATATACTAAGTATACATACTAAGTATATAAATCATCATTTAGTATATATAATCATCACTCACACACATATAGATATATATACTTTGCTTTCTCTTTGACTCATATAAATATTTCATATTTAATTTTTATACAGTAGGCTTTGATCTTTTTCAAGGATTCATATCATATTGAATACTCATAAAATGTCTATTTTGAGAAATAAAAGTACTTCTGTCATTCTCTTCTTTTCACTAGTGATTTTAACTTTCCTCAGATAAAGCAAAAGTTCTCTAAGGTTAATTCTTGTATCTTATTTGCCTTTATACTTCCTAGATGTGCTCAATAAATGCTGTAACCTGAGCAATGTTTGTTCTATCAACCTCTCTTGAAGTATTATTATTATTATTATTATTATTATTATTATTATTATTATTATTGGTTTGCCTCAGTGAATTCTTCTGGGCAACTCCTCTACGCCCCATCTGGCCCTGGCACTGCAGGCACAGTGAACTCGAATGCAAGGAGCTTATGTTCCAGGAAATGAATTAGACACTTGGATCTCAGCTTCCGGGATGACACCACACCTCACATCAGCAGAAAGGTGCCTAGGCAGAGCTCAGAGACCGCCATGAGCCAAAACATACAAAAGCCTTGCTTTGTCAAATGAGCAATCAGGAGTCAGCCTGTCAGAGGTGGCAACAATCCCTCTGTCAGTTTAAATGAACACGTTCCAAGGACTTTGAGCTTCCTCTTATAAAGAACACAAACGCCACAGTCACAGGAATGCATTAGCAACACAAAATTTCAGAAATCTAAAATCCTTCATAGATGCTCAAATGCCTTGGTAGAGTTAACATGTAAATCAATAATTTCTCCCATTAAGGGACCTTTGCATATGTAACATGGATATTCTATATGTACAAGTCACTTATACTTGCAATATTTAAAATAGATTTCTATATCCAGAAGATATCCTTATATGAGGAATTTTTCAAAAACTGATTAAAATAAAATTGTGGGTGAGCATATGTGTGTGTGTGTGTATACGTGTGTGTGTGTGTGTGTGTGAGAGAGAGAGAGAGAGAGAGAGAGAGGAAGAGAGAGAGAGAGAGAGAGAGAGAGAGAGAGAGAGAGAGAGAGAGATCATCTTTATGGGAAACAAAGATCGCCTTCCTTGAGGTTATATGAAATGGAAGAAGGTCAAGGAAAATCTCAACTCTTGCCCTCTCTCAAGCTGATACAGTGTCTGATAGTATGTCATCCTTTAAGGCAAAGAGCAAATGAGTCTACATTCCATATTCAGGGAAAATAAGGCCTCATTGGGGGCTCATTACAACAGTAGCTGCATCTGAAGACCAGAGATCTGAGAAGCAGCCTCACTGCCTGTCTTATTCCAAGACTGTCCTTGGAAAGGGATGAGATAAACAAGGAACAGCCACCAGTTCCCCTGCCTTACTGAGATGACATCCTGGTTCATGAGTACCTCCATGTGGGGTAGACTCAGAGAGTTTAGCCAAAGTAAATTTGCTTGTAGATAATCCAATTCTACTTTGATTGTTATTGGTTTTGGGATCAAAGATTCTTTAGGTAGCCAGGGTAATGGAGAAGATTATGTCCAGAAATAGTTGCTCTTGGTGTGGAACCAGATAATATCTCTAACTAGCTAATGGGATAATGGAGAAAATCATGTCCAGAAATAGTTGTACTTGGTGTACAACATAATTCCCTTAAAACTGATGATTGAAAAACTGAGGTATGGTGGTTTGAATAAGAATGGCCCCCATAGGCTTATATATTAAAACGCTTAGTCACCAGGAAGTGGCATTATTTGAAATGATTAGAAGGATAAAGAGGTATAGCCTTAGTCAATTTCAAACCAAAAGTATTTCCCCTGCTCATGGATCAGAATGTAGCTCTGTTACTTCCCCAGCACTGTGTCAACCACATGCTGCTATGCTCCCTGCTGTGATGACAATGGGCTAAACCTCTGAACCACTGTAAATAAGTCCTCCTCCATTATGTGCTTTCTCTTAACAGAGTTGCCTTGGTCACGGTGTCTCTTCATAGTAATAGAATAGTGACTAAGACAGCATGCCATGCTGAGACCAACTGTGTGTAGGTGGTGGGGTAGGGGTTAGTTTGAGTCTTTTGTCCAAATCCAAAAGTCACTTATAAGAATGGAAAAATATTAGTCTACTTTCAAATATACCTCTAACTTGAGTTATTCATCATAATAACCATAATCACTTTAGAAGGTGCCTTGAAAAATTCATCACAGCAAATCCTCCAGCTGAAGTGCTTTGGTTAGAACCACAGAGTCTGATCTAAGATTAGCGTACTGTTTGTTAATATTCTTTACTGTTTTACAAATGCTATTCTTAGGTTATATGCTTCTCAAAGTCTATCCACATCAATCTTCTATTGTCCTTTCAAGTGAGGTAATAAAAAATGTTAATTGGGGGTAGGGGAGGGGAAATCCCTACATAATTTAACAGCTGACACACATTGGGTATCACTTTCTTTTCCTGAGAAGGAGGAGAATGGTGATCCACCCTCTTCTTTTAAGGACTGGAAACAACTGATTAAGAGAGCATAATCATTGTGGCATGCAAACAGAGGAGAATTCAGAAACCATATTCAGTCATCAAATCCAGACACTATTGTGTATGCCGGCAAGTGCTGGCTGACAGGAGCCTGATATAGCTGTCTCCTGAGAGACTAATACAGAAGTAGAGGTTCACAGCCATTCATTGGACTGAGTACAGGGTCCCCAATGAAGGAGCTAGAGAAAGGACCCAAGGAGCTGAAAGGTTTGCAGCCCCTTAGGACGAACAACAATATGAACTAACTAGTACTCTCAGAGCTCCCAGGGACTAAACCACCAACCAAAGAGTACACATGGTGGGACTAACGGCTCCAGCTGCATATGTATAGCAGAGGATGGCCAAGTTGGTCATCAATGGGAGGAGAGGCCCTTGGTCCTGTGAAGGTTCTA
>JADRCD010229984.1:0-52333 GCA_019843815.1 Montemys delectorum | reverse complement strand
CCTTTCTCTAGCTCCTTCATTGGGGACCCTGTACTCAGTCCAATGAAGGAGCTAGAGAAAGGACCCAAGGAGCTGAAAGGTTTGCAGCCCCTTAGGACGAACAACAATATGAACTAACTAGTACTCTCAGAGCTCCCAGGGACTAAACCACCAACCAAAGAGTACACATGGTGGGACTAACGGCTCCAGCTGCATATGTATAGCAGAGGATGGCCAAGTTGGTCATCAATGGGAGGAGAGGCCCTTGGTCCTGTGAAGGTTCTATGCCCCAGTGTAGGGGAATGCCAGGGCTAGGAAGCAGGAGAGGGTGGGTTGGTGAGCAGGGGGCAGGGGGAGGGAACCAGGACAAGGGGGGAGAGGAAACTGGGAAAGGAGATATCATATGGCATATAAATGAAGAAAATATCTAATAAAAAAAGATTCTGATTGATACTTGAAGTAAAGGCCTGAAAGGTTGTACTGATAGAGCAACAGGGCTATATTGGCAGCAGCAGTATGTGAAGACAGATGTATAGTTCTATCTGTTCTCTTTTACCCTGTGTGTTACTATCCAGAATTCCTTATCAAATAGTACTTCTGAAAATCTCCAGAACAAGGATAGTCACTGTTTATTATTGTAACATTGCAATGCTGAAACTCTGTCAGTATTAGTTTTAAGGCTAGACGTGTATGTATACCGCAATACCTAGATTAATAATTATGCAAGCTGCATTTGGTACGTTTTAATAAGCACAATGTCATTCTTAGGAGTACCACATGTTGGATCTCTCACAAATTGCATGTATTTGAAGAGATACTCCTGAAATTTCATTAGTAAGACAGGAAAAGATTAGACCTGGGGGGAGACCAAACAAGAAAGTCAATTTTACTGGACAAAATGTTTTGCCCTTATCTGGTGATGGATTTCACTAACCCATGTCACCAGTTTCCCAGACTCAGAGGATTTCTCATTAAAGCTTCTTCTCCTCCCCTTGATTGTGGTTTGTATAATCGAAAAACTGATATTTTTGAGCTTATTTGGGTTGAAGCACAAATGTGCTGTTGGGAAACTGAATATAAGGCCATGAGTTTTAAAACCAATCGTCAAAAGCTCTGCATTTTTTTTCAAAGGCCATTAACCAAAAAACCAACTAGGATGTTTGTTGCACAGGCAAGTTCCTAGAGTCCTCGCTAGGAGCAAGGATCAAACTTTCCTAGTACCACTGACCATTTTTGATAAGTACTTCCCTTGATTTTTGGTAATATTAAACATTAATATTTCTTAACTTTTTATGTCAAGCATGATAAAAGTGGGCTTGAAGGCTTAGGTTAGTGGGGAAGGCTTAGATTAATTGCCTCTTATGGAAAAAATGTCATTAGACTATCTCGTAGAATCACTAAGAAACATTTCCATAGATACATGGTAGTGGTAGTGATGGTTGTTGATAATGATGGTAGAATTGTATTAAATGTTATTTTCTGAGGCAAGGTCTCGCAATATAACCCAGGCTGTCTCAAACCTAAGATCTTTCTATAACAGCTTTACAAGTGCCACCACCCCTGCATTAATTTTGATCTAAAGGTTAGAGTTTATTGAATCTCTGATTTCAAAGGCATTACAGACCTCCATGTTTCCTCTGTCCAAAATGATTACTATGAGGATTTATTTATTTTTATTTTATGTATTTGGATGTTTTCCCAACAATTATGTTTATGTACCATGTGCATGCTTGGTACCCAGAGAAGCCAGTAAGAGGCCATCTGATCTCCTGGAACTAGAGTCATAGATTGTGACTGAATAGGTTGTGAACTGAATCATAGATGCTGGGAATGGGACCTGTGTCCTCCAGAAGAGTAGCCAGTATTCTTTCCCACTGCCCTTCTCCAGCCCCCACTGCGAGGATTTCAAATGGCTGGCATACTCTTCATTTCTGTTCCATCCGAAGGCACTTTTCTGAACACCCCAAGGCTGTATCCCTTCCTTTCTCTCTTGTTTAGATTTATTTTTTCCTGGATATCTCAATATATATTTTTATATTAATTTCTCTTCTCCACCAGAATGTTCCACCAATGAGAGAAATGTGCTTAGCTCCTTGCTCTATTCCAGGTACTGCAAGGATGGCAATGGACAGAGAAGAACTCTTGGTAAGTACTTGCTGAACCTGTATGAGTCGACACCAATGGCTGTTGTTAATCCCTCAGCAAACACATGTTTTTCGGTGATATGAATGGCAGCTGAAATGTGAACTTGTAAAACCTCAACTCACCCCATAATTTTCATGCTCCAGCAAGGTTACTTCCAGAAAGAATGTGCTGAGGGTAATTTTGGACCCACAACTGTAAGATATGTCCAAAAAACATGGTCTCTGTGCTTGTGCTATGGCCACATTGGCATTTATCGCTTTGCCTGAGCTAGGTGGTGACGTCATGTTACTCCTTTCTTCCCAGCCCTTCAATGCAGCCCTTGGCGTCCTAGATAAAAGGCACTCAGCCCTCTGCATGGCTTGGTGGGTTGGTGCCACCTGAACTCTTGCCACGTTGACCTTTGCTTGATCATCTTCTATGGAGCAAATTCTACCAGCCTCAAAGCCACGTCTATGCGGTTGTCCTGTTGAACTATTCCCTTTCCCTGCTCCGTCTTCAAGTAGAGACTGAAGTCCTGTGCTGTCTCAGAAGCCTCTCCTGACTCTGACATATAGACTGGCTCTCTTTGAAATGCTTTCATACCATTCTAAGGCTTCAGCCCATTGCATTTACTACAGTTCATTTAGCTGTTTGGTACAATTATGTTTTAAAACAACTTTTTTTTTTTTTCAAGACAGGGTTTCTCTGTGTAGCCCTGGTTGTCCTGGAACTCACTCTGTAGACCAGACTGGTCTTGAACTCAGAAATCCACCTGTCTCTGACTCCCAGGTGCTAGGATTAAAGGCGTGTGCCACCACTGTCTGGCTTTTTAAAGCAACTTAACTAAACTGTTTCTAATAGGTTCTTTATGGGCTTTTTATATCACTAATAATTGTACAATACAGTCAGTCAATCAAGGAATATCATCTGAATGAAATAATTGTCCCAAAAGAACTTTTATCTAAGGGGTGTTAAATTATTTATTATATACAATTACGAGTGCTTTTGAAATACCGTAGTGCTTGATGTTTTTAAAAAACAATTTTTATTAAATCAGTTGTTCTCATGTTGTTAATTGCAACTCTCAAGCAAGATCTGGTTATCCTATCATCCTTCCTGAGATAAGTGTGATTATTTAGCCATGAGCACAGTGGACTGTTCATCATGGGAACCCAGATACATGCCCAGTTTTATGGATACCCAAGCCCAGTTCTTTGCGCTGAACAGTTCTCCATGTTGGAACTCCTTTAGGAGTCCCTTCCTTCTTGAAGATCTGAGCACTTCTATTTATACTTGGGACTCCCAAGTTTGTTTTTATTGTCTGTTTATAGGTCTTTGGAAAGAAGCTAAGTCATCCAAATACTACAAATTCAATTTAGTAATACTTAAAAGGCCTTCTCTTTTCAGGTCTCAGCTTTGAGATCTTATAGGACAACCCATGTCTTTGACCACAATAACAACAACGACACAGCTATCTCTTTAATTGGCCTTGACACTTGAAGTGCAAGGCTTAGACATGCCTTGGCATGTTCCCTGAGTCTGCTCTCTCTTTCTGCCCTCCTGGCTTCAGGCTGATAAGACAGCTCTTAACCCTGAGAAAGCTGGATGAGGTATAGAATTTATGACATTATTTGCTTTGAATCAAAGTTCACTGCTTGCCCCAGCATTGTATTCTGGATATTGGCCTTGGTTCTTCTAAGTTGTCTTAGTCTATGCTAAAGTAAACTTCAGGTGACGTTTATAGTCTTGATTAACAGGAAATTAATTGTTGAAGTCAGTGAAAGGCAAAAATTCTTTTTGTGTGAAAGTCCACTGTACCTTTGAAGACACGCATAAAACATGAGTCACCAATGTGAATGAGTTCATTATGTATCACTATGATTTTTACCTTTGATTATGAACCTTTTTTTTGAAACAGGATCTCATGTAGCCCAGGTGTGCTTTTAACTTACAACATAGCTGATGATGACTTTGAACTTCTATATTTGTTGCCTTCCTCCAAGTGCTGGTCTTACAGGAGAGGGCCTCCTCATCAGTTAATGCTGTATTGACTGAACTGACAACCCAGCCTTCATCATTAGCAGATTTATATATAACCCTTCCATTTATTGAAATCATTGTAGAATTTTAGCACTCTGTTTCTCTGCTTATTTTAGGTTACATCCAATTCTGATCTCCCTTGCTTAGATTAGAGCACTATGCCAAGTGGGAAGTCGGAAGCTCTATGAAACAATGAAATTATCTATTTGTCTATATAAACTTCAAGAAAAGGACAGTGTTTAAGAAGATTAGAATAACTGAAAATTCCCAACTTTTTTCTTTAAAAATAATAATGGGCCACAAAGCTTGCTCAGAAGTAGCACATACATCATCATTTAATTTTTAATTTTTCCAGGCCTATTAGATAAATACGCACTAAGTTAGAGCAATTAGACTTTAATTAGAAGTATAATTGGAACTTCCTGTGTATCTTGTCAGGCAGCTCATTGTGATTCAGTGGGCTCGGCCCTTTTGTCAGCTGTAGTCAGTGCTGATGGTTTTGGGCTGGGAGCCAGAATCCTGTGACTGGCAGAGACCAAGAGCCCAGCAGAGGCTGGGGTAGCTGAACTTTTCACTTACTAAAAAGATGCACTGAGCACCTATTGTGTTCTAGATGTTCATCGTGAATAAGACACATCAGAGGCTGCATAGCCCTGCAGTGGCAATCAGCTGAGGAGCAGGCATGTCCTTGTCTCAGCTGTGTGGGAACAGATGTGGAGGAGAAAACTGTTTTAGACATCAGTGTTCCTGTTTCTACAATGTAATAACAAACCTGAATACTCTATAAGGAATATTTTAGAGATTAAAAATCTAAGGGCAAGTGGCCCCGTCTGGTCTCTATTTGGCTCCAGTGTATCACAACAGGCAGAGAGGTAGAATGTGGAAACATGTAATAAAGGGCCAAATATACAGAACTCTCATTTATTGGCAAAACCCAAGACTCCAAAAGCTGAGTGAGCATTCATCTCCTTAAAGGCTATCACCCTAAATATCACAATACTCTCTCTCTCTCTCTCTCTCTCTCTCTCTCTCTCTCTCTCTCTCTCTCTCTCTCTCTCTCCTTCTTTCCTTCCTTTCTCTTTTTCATTTTTGAAGGACTTTTTGCCACATAGCCTCTCTCTGTGGTCCAGACTGGCCCTGAACACATGGAGTTATTTATGAACTTCTCAGATACTAGGATTATCAGCTGAGCCAACACTTAAAGTTGCCAAGAGGAACGCAAATTCCAACACATAAAGCTACAGCAGATAAACAATTTCCAGACTGTATCTATAGAATTCAAAATTATTATATATGCGGTGAAGATGGCCATGGAGAAGATTCACAGTTTTACAGTGAAGTAAGCGGAAGAGAGCCACACAGTGTTTGAAAGGGCACACATGGTAACTAGATGAAGGGAGGAAGAAATGTAGAGGGATGTCTTTGACAGTGACACGAAAATGGAAGGTGGTCAGTGTAGCTAAAGTGTAGTGAAAATAGGGGAAAGGGGCTAAAAGGTGAAGTTGGGGTTCTGTGAACAGCTGATTTACTATCTACCTATACTTTGGAGGAGTAACCAGGGTCTGTGGTAGCAACATTAGTGTGAACAGATAGGAACCAAATCACACCAAATCTTTCAGTTAAAATGTCATTATTTCTTCCTATTGAAAAAGCTCCTAGTCACTAGAGTACCATAATCCCAATTATAGCATAATACATTTTTTTCTGGAGATTGTAGATGTATATTTCAAAACCAGAAGGTTTTGTTATATTTATTGTCAAATTCCTTTAGAACAAGTATTTTTCAAAAACACAGGTTTTGCAACCGAATCAAATTTGATTGTGTCCAGTACTGTATTTTCATTATCCACACTTCCATTGATGGACATCTAAGTTGGTTTCATTTCCTTGTTACTATAAATGGGTGGACCCAGAAAATATATTCAATGAGATAACCTAAACAAAGAAAGATAAGATATTCATGAGCTCTTTCATATGATGATATAAGACTATAAAGCATACATACATGTAGATGAAAATGTCTAATTGTGGGTAAAACCTAAAAACTAGAATAGACTAAGATAGGTTAAAATTACTTTATGAAGAATGAAAGAAGGTAGACATGGGCAACAAAAAGAGAAAAGCAGCTACATTAGATAAAATACAAGAGGAGGTTGGGTAATGGCCGTTGAGTGGGGTAACAGGAAGGCAAGGAGGAAGAGGAATCAATAAAACATACTTTGTTTGGAAATACTACAGTGATATTTAATACCTTGTATGCTAGTTTTAAAAAGGTGTTTTAAATGACAGTTATCCATTTGAGGAATACTGACGACACAACTTATCTTGCTCATTTATTCATTTCATGAGGACACATACCAATGAATTCTCATAGCATGTGAACTCACATTGTGTTTCTGTTTATTTTAATTTAAAGGATGTATCATTATACTTAAAAATCCCTTAGGGAGAGGGCCTCTTGGGACTCTACCCCTCCTTGAGAATTTCTACACAGAGAATAGTCAATAAGGTGGGAGAGATACTTCCTTTAGTGAGGTAGCAACTTGTAAGGTGTTCCTGGACCTGAAGGCAACCCTAAGGAAATTCTCTGTTTCCATGTACATGGAAAGTGGCAGGAAAGTAGAGGTAGGGCCTGTCTGCGCCAAGGAAGCAGGGAGCAACAAGAGAAGATAGGCAGTGAGCACAACTGAAGTGCATTCCATAGACTTACTGAATGTCACAAGGAAACCGTTATTATGTACACTTAATATGCACTAATCATTTTGAGTCATATAATTTCAATATCTTTTGTATAGAAAGTATAATATAAATTCAAAGAATTTTTAACCCCAAAGATGTAACTTTGAATTCAAACACAATAAATGATGAGGAGAAGTGTCAGCGATGTGTAAAAGAGGCACAAAACACAGAGGTGACCCCTTCTGGGAAACTTTTCCAGTGTGTGTCCACTGCAAATATAAAATGCAGAGAGACTTTGGATCTCCTAGTTCAAAGAAGCCACTTTTGTCCTTCAGCTAACTTGATGCTATTAGCATTGTATTTCTATTCTTCCTGGGACAACTTCCTCCCCATCCTTTGTAAAGAGAAGACCTAACTTGACAAAGAACAATGGTCTTCAACCTGAGTAGGTCTTGTGTTTTCTTTGCTCCCTGACTCTGGTATGTTGGGCTCTCCCAGAACCCAGCCTATTGCTAGCCATGGTTTGGTGTTTAGGGACCACAGTCACTCTGTTAGGACACTGAACACTGTTTCTGTTCCCCCAACGCTTGGTGTGTATCCATGGGTGTGGGAGTGAGATGGCTTAAGGTCTCCATGGCTTGCTTTGTCCCTCTGCCCAAGTCCTTGGCAGTATGCCCTCTGATGTCAGCTGACTCATTCATTCTCCTGAAGCCACTGTCTCCTCTGGATCTGGTCCATGTTTTCCCCACATTCCCATTTCCTCTGCCTGGAGCTCTTACAGTAAGATAGAGAGATGCTTTCCTAAAGAGAAGAGTGATATCATATCCTTTCCAAAACTGTTTATCTTATCCCTGGTCCATGATGCATCCAGCAAGTCTAATTTCCTTTGGATGAGAGAGATGCCATTAACTTTGTCATTGAGTCAAATTGACTTTAAATGTACTACAACATCTTTGGTAATGAGGATAGTCCACAGAAAAATGCTTCCCAATAAAGAAAGTGAAGTAAAGGTTCATTCTTACCTACCCCCTGTCATACAGAGTAAGGATTTTTACCAAAGCTGTTGGCCAAAATAGATATGCCTGCAGAACACAAGCTTTCTGGGTCACCTCAAATGCCAAGTGTTCCTCTCTTAGCATACAGTAGTGAGGTTCATTTCTGGGGAGAATGATGGTTATTTTCTGATTTATCTACTTCTGTGAGGCCACAAGTTAATAAGAAACTATATTTTTTATATTGGTTTCAACAATAAGGACACTGATAAATACAGGGAAGAAAACAAAAATCATCCACAGATGAGCAAAGTTAACTCTAGGGATCACAAAGGTCACATTTTCCAAAGTGAGTTTCTGTGTGCTCATCTTGGGTGGGTAGGACCAGAGACTGGAGTGAGGAATGAGAGAAAAACAAATGGAGCCAATGGCATCACAATATTCTCAAGTGGGTGTTGAAGATGAGTGTCATTTCCGTATTCATGCAGAATGTCACAGCTGCCTCAGCAGAGAGTGAGACAGGAAGGTCGGTGTGTGAGAACAAAGGAAGATGTATGAACAGAAGCCCTTTCTCCCTGCAGTTATTGTGGAATGTCCTTAAGTGCTTGGGAAAACCACATGACACAGTGAACTAGAACTCAGTATACTAGCTGGTCTACCTACTTTCTTATGGGGAAATGGATGGCAACTGTTCGCTGGCTTCTGAAGGGATCTAGCTCATCTCATTGCAACACCACCTTCTTCACTCATTGTCCATGGTTACTAGTTCCACAAATGCATGCTCTTCTAGGAAACTACAATGTACAAAGCAGTAATTCCACATTCAAAGCTTGGCAGCTGCAGTTCTCGTAACCTTGAATGTTGAGCCCCTTAAACCTACAGCACACTATAAAGCTGTCTCCTCATCATTTATCCAGCCCCAGTGTGATCTGTGCTTTCACCTTCTGCACACACAGCATTGTTATCTCAGTTTGCAAGTCAGTTCATTGTTTTTCAGTCTTACCACCTGTTGAACTTTTGTCTTTACTTCTTCATTCTCCATACAATGAGAACAAAGAACATATTTGTCTATTCTACAGCTTATCTCCATCTACAACATTGCCTTGCCCATAGTAGGTACTTGGTTGATATTAGCTGCATTATTGTGTGAGTGAAGCAAACAGCGATTTAAGCTACAGTTGCATGTAATTGTGCATTATGCTGATAACAGTATGTGATCTGAAGCAGCAAACAAAGCTTATGGGTTGCACTACTTAACCAGCCAGTTGAGGACTGTCCCAGATGCAAGGAGAAAATGTGAGGTGAATTAAGAGGGGTTTTTAGCTAAAACTTAGTCGATGAGTAAGGTCTGAGGAGAGTCTGTTTTGACTGTTTACTCATTTCTGTTTTCCAGAAAAAAAATATTTTTACTTGCCTTGACAGGAACCATTTTAATTCATTTTAGTGTGTGTGTGTGTGTGTGTGTGTGTGTGTGTGTGTGCAGGTGTGAATACATATATGTGTTTAGAGGCCTGAAGTCAATGTTGAGAGTCTTCCTTGTCTTTGAGACATGGTCTCTCACTAAACCTGGAACTTACTGATTTGGCTTAGCTGGCTGGCCATCAAGCTGGAAGAATCTTTTCTTTTGTTCCCAATGCTAAGATTACAAGTATGTATAGCTATGACCAGCTTTTTATGAATGCTTAAGCTCGAATCCTTACGTTTACACGCAAAGCTCTTATTCATCTTATGTGACACAAGGACCACTGTTCTTCTTTAAGATGAGAAAAACAGTGGTTACATGTGGTTGAATTGATAGACATCCAAGTTCATAATGCAGTGTATGAAAGGAACTAACCCTCGGTGGTATCTACCATGGATATAGTGTAATCGCTGCTCCAAAAATTAACCCTGTTAAACACTCCTTGCCATCACTTACGAGTTTCAGTTATCCTAAAATCATACTACTTAATATTAAAACTGATTTTTAGCTCAGACTTATTGTTTCTGAGACATAACAAGGGAAAGAGGAAAGTCAGCTCTATAGCATTTCCTCTGCTCCTTATTGTACATTTCATATCACATTTAAGCATGGTGGCCTAACATGGAGGGGAACGTGCTCACCTGTTGAATAATCACTATATCTGTTAAAGGAAATGCATCATGAAATTAGGCAGCATAAAAACCAAGGTATGAAGTGTGGAGATGGGATCAGAAATGAAGGCAGAGATCATTAAATGAGTAGATAGTGTAAAGCTGTTCATTCATGAGCTCAGTTTACAGAAAGAGAGTGAGCTAGGCAAGATAGCCTGCTGTTGTTCCTGGGCCTGGATCTGTCCTTTAGCCCAGTGTGCCTGGCTGTGGCCCTCATTGTCCTCTCTCAACAGCCCAGCTCCTTCTCAAGCTTCTTAAACTAGCTCTGTGTCTCCTGAGATTGAGGGAATTTCCAGTGTCAGCAGGGCCCACTTGAAGACATCATGGGTAAAAAAGGCAATTGCCACCAAGACTGGCAGCCTCAGCTGATCCCCAGAGCTCACATAGTTGAAGGAGAAAACTGACTCCGGCAAGTTGCCCTCTGACCCATACTACCTCCCCCATGAATAAATAAGGGTATGAAGATACACAACCATAAAGAACAATAGTGTGTTATCTGACACCTGAGAGGTAGATCAACATCAGCCCATGACTAAGGCTGAGCCTTCTCTGAACATTGCTTCTTTCTATCTCTCTGTGATATGGTAAATATGAGCTTCCATAGTTCTATCATTTACAGACATCTCTATTCATCCTATTGAGAACCTGAGTCTGTGTCAAATGTATTCCCATCCAGAGCCTTACTGGACTCCATTCTCAGTGTCAAAAGTGTTGACATAGACAGCACACCCATGGTACCACTACTCCAAAAATATTATAAAATAGCTTTTGTCACGAAAGTTCTTCAGGCTTCTTTCTAATCAGTTCCCCACTTTACTCAGCTTCTTTCACTCCTATCCATTCGCTTGGACTGTTCTTCAGCTTCATATATTTAGAAAACATTGGGTTTATGATTTTATTGACTCTTTAGTTTCATGTGAGAGTCTATACCATTCTTCTTCCTGAATACTAGTCAATTATAGAACTCTACCACAATTTGCTTTCCTGTTTGGATGTTTAATGTATATTTGAGAGTCTTTCAGTTCAGAGTCCTTGTGGCAAAGATGACAATACATAGATACTATATGGTCTTTGGTAAATACATAATAGCAGAATATTTGTTCTTACGTAGAGATGTTCTTAACTTTAATAGAAACTACAAGTTTATGCACAAAAATGAAATAAGTCATTTAAACTTTCTCACTTAATATCCTCCAAATCATCAACATTTAGAAGATGCTATAGAAGTTACAGAATTCTATCCACAAAGACTGTGCAATTCTTTTAACCTCAGCAAACAGCCCACCTACATTCTCAATGATGTTGTTTCTCATCCCGTGCATTCATGCCTTGATAGTGTGATAAAAGTTCTGGTTTTAAAGGGCTTAATGCTCCAGTATGAGACCATTTCCTAGGCTACATTGTGGTTTAAAAAAAAAAACACATAATACACAATGAGTCCCCAAGTCATCAAGGGCTGGTTGTAATAAACTAAGAATAGCAGGCAGCTCACTCCCCAGTCATTGGTGCTAGTCCCTTAGTGCTGACAACAGAGAGAGTAAACAGTCCACTGCATGGCCATGACTCAGACCCAATACAAGGCACGTCTGAGGAAATCCCAGGCTCTTTCTTTCTTTGAATCCCACATAGTTCCTCCTTTCGAAGTCAGGTAAAGCTGGGTGATGAAAATGAATTAAGAAACATGTAGGAGAAAACAATAAAGGCAATGCGTGAGGTGGAAATGACAATTGTTCAAGGGAAAGAATTGTTAAATCTGGTGATGTTCTAACAGGTTACAATCACTTGTACTGAAACTGGACACTGAACTCACAGTTATTGTTACTGCCTTTTGATTTTGACAATGAGTTAATTGTACAAAATTGTGGCTTTTGTTACAACATTCAAACATGCATATGATATGGTTTAATCATTTTCACTTCCTGTTGAGACTTTAAGGTTCCTCTCAGTTTTCTTTGCTTTCTGATCCTGCCGAGACCTGAACTCATGATGCGTCTGGATCCACCAGAGCTAAAGGCTGTATCATCTCTTAGAGAAAATTATTACATACTACTCCACCCCTTCCTTCACATCTTAGATTCTGGCCTCTCTTAAACAATGTTTCTGCACCTTGAAAGGGGAGAGAAAAAAAATCTGACTTTTTTTTTTTTTTAAACTTTACTGGAAAACCAGACATTCACATATTTTTATGTCCATTTCCAAAACTTAGCTGGTAGTGCATCATGGTGAAATTCTTCTCTGTTACAGAGAAAGAGAAGACAGAAAATGAGAAACAGAAAGGTCTCTAATGAGACACTGACAGTAGCAATCATCCATGGCGAGAAACACAGACATAAGGATGCTGCGGAGACAGTGCATACTATTTATTTAAAGCCAAACTGGTGGCTGACTTTTCCACTAGATCCTATAGTTTTTCCGGCCACAGGATTTTGTATAAGTTCCTGGTACCAGATACAGATTTCTTCTTGTGCAATGCTGCTTAAATCCAGTCAGAAAGCTAATTCTAGCTACTGTCTGTGGGCACATCTTGTCTGACACTTCCACTATGAAGAAAATAGAACCCAGAACCTACACCCTAGTAGAATTTGGGGCTATAATTCTCCTTAGAAACCTTAGTAAGCCCTAGTAGTATAGCTGCTATCTTGCAAGAACGAGGTCTTTTCTGTTTAGTCATTACCTTATTTCTCTAAGTCCTGCAACCAAAGTATAGGATATCTTAAGCAATAAGATTTTTTAAATTAATTAATTAATTTATTTTATACTCCATATTTATTCCCCACCCCACCCCTGCCTCCAGCCACCCTCCTACTGCTCTACATCCCACACCTCCTTCCCATCCCCCTGTCTCCACATGGATGTCCCTACTCCCACCCCACCTGACCTCTAAACTCCCTGGGGCCTCCAGTCTCTTGAGGGTTAGGTACATCACCTCTGAATGAACACAGACCCAGAAGTCCTCTGCTATATGTGTGCTGGTGGCTTCAAATCAGCTGGTGTATGCTGCCTGTTTGGTGGTCCAGTGTTTGAGAGATCTCAGGAGTCCAGTTTAATTGAGACTGCTGGCCTTCCTGCAGGATCACCCTCCTCTGCAGCTTCTTTCAGCCTTCCCTAATTCAACAACAGGGGTCAGCTGCTTTTGTCCATTGGTTGGGTTCAACTATCTGCCTCTGACTCTTTCAGCTGCTTGTTGGGTCTTCCGTAGTGCGGTCATGCTAGGTCCTTTTATGTGAGCTCTCCATAGCCTCAGTAATAACGTTAGGTCTTGTGACCTTCCCTTGAGCTGGATCCCTCTTTGCGCTTGTCACTGGACCTTCTTTTCCTCAGGCTCCTCTCCTTCCCCGATGTTCTTTCAGACAGGAGCAATTATGGGTCAGAGTTGTGACTGTGTAATGGCCTCCCTCTCCCTCATTTGATGCCTTCTATCTTCCTGCTGGAGGTGGCCTCCATAAGTTTCCTCTCCCTACTGTCGGGCATTTTATCTAAGGTCCTTCCCTTTGAGTCCTGAGAGTCTTTCACCTCCTAGGTCTCTGGTGAATTCTGGAGGGTTCACCAAACCTCCTACCTCCCGAGGTTGCCTGCCTCCCTTCTTTCTGCAGGCCCTCAGGGCTTCAATCCTTTTCCCTCACCCAATACCAGATCAGGTTCCCCTCTCCCCCTCACTCCCTCCCCTTATCCCTCCTTCCCTTCCCACTTGTGATTGCTTTCTTCTCCCTCCCAAGTGGGACTGAGGCATCCTCACTTGGGCACTTCAGCTTGTTGACCTTCTTGAGTTCTTTGAATCTTGGGTATTATATATATATATATATATATATATATATATATATATATATATATAGGCTAATATCCACTTATTAGTGAGTATATACTATGCATGTCCTTTGGGTCTGAGTTACGTCACTCAGGATGATATTTTCTAGTTCCATCCATTTGCCTGCAAAACTCAACATATCCTCTTTCTTAATAGCTGAGTAGTATTCCATTGTATAAATGAACCACATTTTCTGTATCCATTCTTCCGTCGTGGGACATCTAGGTTGTTTCCAGGTTCTGGCTATCACAAATAAGGCCACTAAGAACATAGGGGAATAGTGCTCCTGTGGCAAGGTGGGGAATCTTTTGAGTATATTCCCAAGAGTGGTATAACTGGGTCTTCAGGTATATCTATTCTCAATTTTCTGAGGAACCTCCAGATTGATTTCCAGAGTGGCTGTACCAGTTTGCAATCCCACCAGCAATGGAGGAGTGTTCCTCTTTCTCCACATCCTTTCCAACATGTGTTGTCATCTGAGGTTTTGATCTTAGCATTCTGATTGGTGTAAGGTGGAATCTCAGGGTCGTTTTGATTTGCAATTCTCTGATCACTAAGGACTTTGAACCTTTATAGGTGCTTCTCAGCCATCTGAGATTCCTCAGTTGCAAAATCTCAGTTTAGTTCTATATCCCATTTTTTTATTTGGCTGTTTGATATTTTTTTGGTGATTATCTTCTTGAGTTCTTTATATATTTTGGATATTAGCCTTCTATCAGATGTGAGGTTAATGAAGATTTTTTTCCCTAATCTGTAGATTGCCGATTTGTCTTATTGACTATGTCAATGCCTTACAGAAGCTTTCCAGTTTCAAGAGATCAGGAATTCAAGGACCATACCTAAACATAATAAAATGTTTACTGTAAACCAACAGCCAATATGAAATTAAATTAAAGTATACTTGAAGCCATGCCACTGAAATTGGGAACAAGACAAGGATGCCCTCTCTCCCCATGTCTATTCAATATGGTACTCGAAGTGCTAGCTAGAACAATAAGACAAGAAAGAGAGATCAAGGGAATACAAATTGGTAATGACGAAATAAAAGTATCACTATTTGCAGATATATGATAGTATACATAAGCAACCCCAAAAATTCTACCAGAGAACTTATTCAGCTGATAACTTCAGCAAAGTGGCTGGATATAAAATTAACTCAAATCATTAGCCTTCCTTTATACAAATGATTAAAGGGCTAAGAAAGAAATTAGGGAAACAACTCCCTTCACAATAGCCACAAATAATATAAAATATCTTGGGGTAACTCTATCCACACAAGTGAAAGACCTGTGTGACAATAACTTCAAGTCTCTCAAGAAACTAATTGAAGATCTCAGAAAATGGAGAGATATTTCATGTTCATAAATTGACAGAATTAACATAGTAATAATGGCCATCCTACCAAAAATAATCTATAGATTCAGTGCAATCCCCATCAAAATCCCAACACAATTCTTCAAAGTCATGGAAAGAGCAACTCTCAAATTCATCTGGAAAGGCAAAAAATCCAGAATAGCGAAAACAATTCTTAACAATAAAAGAACAGCTAGGGGAGTCACCACCCCTGACCTCAAGCTTTACTACAGAGCAATAGTAACAAAAACTGCATAGTATTGGTACAGAGACAGACATGTTGATCAATGGAGTAGAAATGAAGACCCAGAAATAAAACCAATCACTTAGGGTCACTTGATCTTTGGCAAAGACACCAAAAATATACAGTGGAAAAAAGAAAGCATCTTCAAATAAATGGTGCTGGTCTAAGTGGATGTCTGTATGTAGAAGAATGAAAATAGACCCATATTTGTCACTTTGTACAAAGCTCAAGTCGAAGTGGATAAAGAACCTCAACATAAAACCAGATACACTAGATCTAATAGAAGAGAAAGTAGGAGAGAGCCTTGAACTCATTGGCACAGGGGAAATTTTCCTGAACAGAACTCCAATGGATCATGCTCTAAGATCAAGAAGCTATAAGATTTAACACTCACTTCTGCAATGCAGCCAATAGCAATAGCCTTTATTGGGTTAAGAATATTTAGGTTCTTCCATGGCCAACAACAGAAGAGATGGCCAGCCCTTTCACCGGGATTTGAATTACCAATCTTGTTGCTTTAGGAAATGTTTAGTTTTAATTTTTTTTTATTTTTTTAACTTTTATTGCATTATGAAGAGAAAAGTTACATGATTTCAATTTATCTGAATTTGTTAACATTTAAAAACATATTTTAAGTAAATAGAATTAAATCACATTCTTGTTTTCCTTTTGTACCCCAACCTCCTCCCAGAAATCCCCTCTTTAATACCTACAATATCTTTTTTTGTCATATTCCTTAAAATTTACAAAATATTATAACAATAAAAATAAGTATTATAAAAGTTGTTTGACATAAAACAACAATCAATTTAACAGTCTTATGTAGATGCTCATCAACAGCAATAGTGAAATAGTTTTAATTATTTTTTAACATGTACACGCCAAAGATACTGTGGATTTTTTTTCAGTTATCTTGATAGTTATCATCTGTGTCTTGCCTAACTTAAAATTCCCAAGAATTTTACAGTTACACCTGACTCCTGGGTAGTTTGTGAGCTAATCGTGTCTCTTAAAGGTATATTTTTGTGATGATATATATATATATCACTTGGTAATTTTCTTTTTGCAGATGATGAACAGGACAAAAACACAAGATCCTGGATCACCATCCCATGCTGAATATGAACTGTGAAGATAAGCTTGGTGATCTACTCAGAAAGTCTATTGTCATCTATTCTGAGCAGATGTCAGATGGAGTTGAATAGTTAAGGGATACAAAAAAGAAATGTCAGAATCATCTAATATCATACAAGAAGATCTCATCACTTGTATCAACTGTTCAGTAAAGAAAGAAATGTTGAACACTGTCGTGTGAACAAGGGGAACTACTTTATTTAGTTTCTGTGGTGGATGGCTAGCCCACCCCCAGCCCTCCCAGGAGCCATCCGGCTTTTCACAGGCCATAGCAGACTGTTGAAAGGCCTGTAGACTGGAGGAATCATCTCTGTTTTGACTCCATGATGTTTTCATAATTTTGTCATATCCCCCAGGCAGTGTCCACAGTTTGATATTCTCCACTCGATTTTTCCCGACTACACATGGCTACTTTCACAGTTCCCATACTCCGGAGAAACTCTCCAATGGCATCCCAGTGATATACTCCCACCCACAGAAGTCCCCTTGTAGTGGAGGAATATATACCTTCTACCCCCGAGGAAAGAATAGCCTACCCCTAGAAAAAGGTTAACCCTTTCGAACTATATTGTTTTATATTTATGTCCACCAATTGATTTTTTTCAACCTGACATTCATAGGGTCCATAGCAACCAAGATATCCTTGATTCTATAGCACCTACCCCATCCAAATACTTTTTAACATTATTTAAAAATAAATAAATCTACAATTTAATATGGGGCTTTCAGTCACCTGGCTTGAACTTCCCTTTGAGAGACCCCTAACCAAAAACTCTGCTAAAGAAGAAGCTGGGGAGCTTCCCACTCCTGGAGACCCCTGTCCTACACATTGTGGGTGGGAGTGCTTCAGTGGGGATCGTCTGTACCTCTAGTCGGTTTTTACTTATTTTAGCAGCAGGTAGAACCAGTTCACATGCTGATCTAAGTCTATCTCTCTGTAGGAAATATGTGACCTCTCCTAAAGCCTCCCTGACTTTACAAAAGACCTAACATCGACTCAACAAAACCACTAAAGCTCCACTGGAGCCCAAGGTCCCTGATAAATCAACCTTTTTCTCAAATTTTTGGAGGAGAGTTATCTAATACAGGGAACTGGCTATCAAGCAACACTTTTCTTTAGTTCGTTTTTTAAAAAAAATCATTATTCATATTATTATTTATTGCTTTTTACTGTCCAAATCCTTCAATGGTCTCCAAGCTTTTGGATCCAAGGACAGGCTCTTCAGCACATGAAAAACTTTCACTCTCTTTTTTTTTTTTGTACCCTGACAACTGCAAGAAGCAGGAAGGTGGCATCTCTTCCTCATTCTCTCTTGCACAAGCAAATTCCCCCTGGAGAGCTGTATTGGCCTTAGACACCTTTGTCATTATACAAAGCAGTGGCCCTATGACCTCTGTGGCAGCCTGTTCAGACTGCCATCCCTTCTGTATTACTCTTGTGTACCAAGAGAATTGTTCTGATCTTTAACCTGTTTTAGATCGTGTCTAGACTCACTCTGTAGACTTGACTCATCAAGCAGGCAGGTCCCTCCACGCTACACAGAGAACAACAATCTCACTAGGATCCCCCATTCATGGACTCCCCACTAAAACTTTCTTTCTGGAGAGAGGATTCAGCCTTGGTTATATATACCGTACAATTCTGACATAGCAAGAAAGCACACTATTTCTGCACTACAAGATGTTCAAAAGTATTCTGCACTCAAAAAATCTGAACAATGTGACTGCCTAAAAAATGACACCATCAACTAACATATCAGTGTGAATGGAGGCGATCTCACAAGGCCCCAAGTGGCCCCTAACTATAGAGCTTAGGGCTGTAGGTATAGCTGACTTCAGTCTCCCAAACCTCCCTTCAATTTGTTATATGTGTTATAGACCCAGGAGCAGCTCTGGCCTTTGTTCTGCTTCATTAGTCATGGACTCATGCTAATCTGTCAGTACTACCAACACTTTATCAAGCTATTAGTTTCTACTTTGAAAACACTTTTGAGCATATACCTTGTGTCTCATGCTATGCTAGCTGTATTATTTCATAGAGATCAACTACATCAGATTTGTGGGCAAGAGATCTGGGCTTAGAAACTATCTCTGTGCAGGAAATATATGATCAAGAAAGCTACTTCATGTTTTGATTTCCTGTGTGAGACAGTATTGAAAATAGCCTTATAGGGCTTTATGATGATTACAGAAAGCAAATCAATTAAATGCTTAGAACAGGAACTCATAAATGTTATCTAAACTGTATGATGACATCTACTTATACAGATTCTTTCCCGTAATGTGAATGCATTACAGTAATGTGAATGTGAACTCAAGCTACTGGCTTCAGAATCAACAGTAAATTATGAATTATTTTATAGCATAGTAAACAATAGAACCTCATGATAGATAATATTATTTACTAAGTACATCCAGAACATTTAAAATAGACCTTGGAAGTAAGGGTGGTGAACAAACAGATAAAACACACCCTGGTTCTATTTTTGTAACTTATCCCTATTTGGATACAGATATTCTCATTCTTGGTAGCTTTTCAGGTATCTTTGCCCATAGCTTTGATTTTAAATTAATAGTTGTCACTACAAGAGCTTGTCATGTCAATCTAGCTTTGAAAAACACATAAACTCATTCAAGTGAGAAGTGTAAGATAAAGACCATATAAGGACTATAAATTAGTTCAAATAGTATCTGTGAAATAAAGATAGTAATGTAGTGTTCTTGGTTTGTTTACTAAGTACTTCTATTCAGTTCATCCAGTGAACCCTGAGAATGCTCCATGCTCTGAGTATCATGAGCCTGGAGGAAGAAAAAGCAGCCTCTGGCTATCAGGGGCAGGCACTGCTGACTAAGTCTTTATGTTCTACTACCAAGAACATTTTCTTACTGTTACCACTATACAAGGCCACTTAAGGCAATGGAGGATTATGGCAAAAGTAAGATCACCACAGGTATGACTCTACATAGTCAAACCGAGCCACTGTTCAAACCACAACTTACCAAACACCCCATTCACCTGACATACGAGTGGCCAATGGTTCTTAATTACTATAGCTATAGCCTGCCTCAATCTATAGGACTTGATAAAAGACTTTTGCCAGCCTCACAGCATCCAATCATAAGCAAAGCCCCACTTCCTTAAACCCTCTTCAGGCTGCCAAGTACAAGCTCAAATGCTCCACATCTTACAGGCTCTCACAAGACACCCATGGTTTCCCACAGAAAGTCTTTCTTGATGCTACTTTTAGTTGGGGTCCTGATGTTTTCTACCTGTGGGACATTGGTGTACATGGGGAGTATCACAGGTAACAACATAGACTATGGCCTACTGGATTGTCTGGCATTGGCCTCAGTGACACTAATTATAAAACCTAAAATAACAACATTCGCAAGATAGATTTTTCTCTTATGTAAGATGACTCTAGAGGTAAAATATGTACATTCATACAGCTGAAGTGTCTTTTTCAAGTCAGAAATTCCAGCTCATTGCTTATTTTCCACAAAACTAACCTGTGTTTATCAGATTCAGGATCAATGCATAGCCTAACATGACTCCTGGAGATTCAGCAAAGTGTTCACATGCCAGGGAGCTGAAGAGGCCAGAGAGAGAAGACCGTAGTACTGTGCCCCACACCTTCAATGGTATCCTTCAACAGACCTTTCAGGAAATTGCCCTCCATATGCACACCATTAGAGGACTGTTTCCTCATTAAACATACACATCAGCTGTATCTTCTCCAAATAGCAGGGTTATAGGAAGTGTGAGAAGCAGGGGGTGGGACTTCCTAGGGGAGAAGTTTAGGGTAAAGGCTCCACCCTCCCAATCCCCACCCCACCCCACCCCAAGACCAGAGCTGACATGGTGCCATGGTGGACTTTGAAAAGTGCAGCAGGTACTTGTGATGCTCAGGGAGCCTGCAGGCCAGCAGGCTCTTTGGTATGCTAATAGCCACCACAGACAAACCTTTGTCCCTTCTGACAGCAGTAAGGGAACTGGCTTCTTTGACAGAGGAAAATTGCCTTTACAGATTCCCGAGAAAAGCTGGCTTTTGTCCAATCCTCAGAATTTGGACCTAACCCTAACCCTAACCCTAACCCTAACCCTAACCCTAACCCTAACCCTAACCCCAACCCTAACCCTGATATTCTATTTTTTGTTGTGGTTGTTGTTTCTGTTTTATCAAATGACCTGTTTCACACACCCCCTCTTTCTATTTTTCAAAAGCACGATGAAGATAGTTTAACTTCACTTACATGTTAAAGATGAACTACAAAGTTCAGGCAAGTAATTCTGTACTTCAAGGAAACAGAAATGACATATTCTTTGGCCTGAATGAACTTCAAGGCCAAAAGTGAAAAATTAAAGAAGATGTAGGTGGAGCTAAGGAGTTTATTATACGGAATGTTACTTATGTTGGAGAATTGTGGTCATCTCTTGTGCTGACCCATAACAATAATACTGAGCCCTATCTGTGCAAACTCAGTATCAGCTTTATGGACAAGCACACCATATATGGCATCCTCCAGCTGCAGTTCCTCTGCAATGGGAGTCAATTAGTAAACACTAGTGGGAGTGGTTAGTTAGGAGCATCTGCGCCCCTCCCCACAGCCAACTGTCCTTAAACATCAGATAACTTAAGGGAAAGTGCAGGTCAGAGAAAGCCATTTGACTCAAATTTATCGACATCAGTCCTGACTTTCTCAGCCTCCCTTGCAGAATCTGGAGTCCCACATTTACATAGGGTTGGTTTCCCACACATGCTATGTTCCAGAATGTATGACACATCAGCAGGGCGCCGTGTGTGATGCTGGCATGACACCACGGATGCTCTCTGATGCATCATAAACTGCCTCAAATGTATACTTGGGAAGTAGTGCAATGGTCACAGACTGACAATTCTAGAAGTGGTTACTTTGCAGCGCTGGTCTTCAGTGTGCGTTTGCTGTAACCATTGTAACATCAAGGATGGCCTGCACTAAACGCTCACCCTCACAGCACACCAGCGTTTATCTTATTTGCTTCTATATCTGCTGCCATGTATCTATTTAGCAAAAACTAAAGGTTTTATTCCTGTTTTCAGAGAAGGAATTTGAGTCTTAAAGTACTATCTAATTTAACATGTAGTAGAATTTATCTGCCTAAACTTAGACTTAATCCCAAGACCTAAACTATTCTTCCCTGTGACTAGGTTATATGGCAGACATGTAAATGATTCCTTCCCAGATTTCAAATTAGAAGTGACAAAGGAATTCTCATGGAAACAGCCAACTTTTACTTCAAACAGAAAGCAAGTTGGTTCTGATGACAGGTATCCAAAGCCTGTATAGATCCTAAGAATAAGTAAGGAGCTGGAGATGGTTCAGTGCTAAGAGCACTGGCTGCCCGTGTTCAACCCCCACCACCCACATGGCAGCTCACAACTGTCTGTATTCCCAGTTTCAAGGGATCCAATGCTCTCTTTTGGCCTCTGTATGCACGAGGCACAAGGCACATATGTGGTACACAAATAGACATGCAGACAAAACACCCATTCTATAAAGTAATGATAAATGTAAGAAAAAGGATAATTAAGAAAATAGGAAGTAAAGATCTAGTTGCATTCTGAGTAAAGTCAAGTTATTGTCATTTGTAAATAAAAGTGATATTTATTGACTCATTGAAAATTAAGTTAAAAGGAGTGTAAGAAAACAAGAATAGAATAGAATGGAACAAAGCTAGGCCAGCAACAACAACAAAAATGAAACCTGTGAGACTAGGAATGTATGTAGCATTGTAAGCCCTGAGCTCTGTAGGCAAGACTATATCGTTCTCAATTGTAAACACATCATCCAGAAGAAGAAAAAGAAGGAGGAGGAGGAGGAGGAGGAGGAGGAGGAGGAGGAGGAGGAGGAGGAGGAGGAAGCAGCAGCAGAAATGACAGAATGGAATGGACAGGGTCCCATACCACCCCAGAATGGATAGGGAATATCTTTGCTTTTGTTCCCATTCTTGGCCATCCTAAATGGCATCTTCTTTCTATCCAAACTTTCTGCTCAGAAGGCCTCCCAGGGCCCTTTCCCCTCCTCCCACAGGGCTATCTGTGATACCTACAGGCCAAGTTAAACTGCAGCCTCCTTTCCCAGGGCACTATGAATCAATCTCTCTTATCTGATTTAGTAGAATTACTTAAATCATATGTGGCCCACACTACTGGGCTCTTAACAAACAAGGAGTTGCTCACTAAATCTCCCTCCTGATGATTCCTCCACAAATGTAAAATGCAGTTTACACAAAATACCCCTTCACCAAACACTGAATAGAACTGAAGGCATAGTACAGAACTTTTGTGTCTTTTTTCCCCAAAAGCCTGTTTTTGTTTTAAGAGTTTAAAAGGTTTCTCAGAATCAGGACTAACACATGGAGACCAATATTCCCGAAAAGGCTGACTGAGCTCATCAGGGAAGGTCAGGAAAACAACTTACAGAAAGTGTGTCTTGTTTTCTTTAAACCAAGAGAATTCTATTTCTGATCTATTAAAGCATGAAAGTTCAATGAAGTAACTGCCCACCCTTCCTTTGTAGCTAAATATGCTCCTAACCCCCACCCCCCCCTGGTGTGTTGGGTTTGGTTCTCCCTTCCCTTCCCTTCCCTTCCCTTCTCTTCCCTTCCCTTCTCTTCCCTTCCCTTCCCTTCCCTTCCCTTCCCTTCCCTTCTCCCCTCCCCCTCCCCTCCCCTCCCTTCTCCCCTCCCCCTTCTCTTCCCCTTCCCTTCCCTTTCCATGTGTTCTCATTAGGAGTCTCTCTCAGGCTGGCCATGGGGGCCTCCATGGATTCTTCCAATTTGAACAGCAGAGGCCCCGCCCACCTAAATCATCTTGACAACTTTCCCTTTCTATGAAACTTTCTTCTGCCCAGCAACCCTCATCGTCGTCGTTGTCCTCCTCCTCCCCCTCCTCCTCCTCCTCCCCCTCCTCCCCCTCCTCCCCCTCCCCCTCCTCCTCCTCCTCCTTTTTTTTGTGGTTTTTAAGGTGTTTATTGTAGAAAGGCAGAGGGAGAAGAGAAGTAGAGGCTGGCCATGGCCACCTGGAGAGAGGGAGGAAGGTAAGGGGAGGAGGAGGGAGAGACGAGTGTAAGAGCAAGAGGGTGAGAGAGGGAGCAAGAGCCAGCAGCCCTCTTCTTAAGGTCAGTTTAGCCCTCAATCTCTTCATCAGAGCGACAAGAGGCAGATTTCAGAGACAAACTAATTTGAATCAAATCTACACGGCATGTGTGTTTGCCTAATGTGTTAATTCATTCTCTCTGCTTTTTACATCTGTCTTTCATTGGCTTGTAAAATGGGGGAGCATACTTATCCCCAGAAACGTATTGTTGCTCTCATTATACAGCTCAGGTTGACTTCTCCCTGTAACCTCTACTTCAGTCTCCTAAGTGTCCACTGTCTGGCTACGTCCAGCTAAAATCTTAAGTGTCTAATTTGATACTAGTAAAAAGACCAGCAAATACTGCGGAGAAGAAGATCCCAGGGAGTGTGTCTGATTGATAAGTGGGTCGCTAGGAGTCCTTTAGTGCTTCGTTTATCCTCCTCAAAGTCTTCGGGCTAACATCACTAAGCCACAGTTGCTCTTAAAGCTCTACATACATCCTAAAATGGGACGTTGATAATCTCCTGGCTTGCTGTCCTGTTAATGTATATGCAGAGGGTTTCTTTGGGCTGTCAGCTCCCCAGCACCACTCCAACTTAAAACACAACACAAGTGGGAAAGTTTCTCCCCGCGGTAACAGGGCTTGATCTCCACTTCCTCCCGCTCCACCCATGACCGGGCCGTGACGTCACGGGCGGTGGCTCCGGCTGGTCTATAAAGCAGCAGGTGCTTGTCACAACGCACTCTTGGTCCCGCTCGCTTCGCTCCCTCCTTACCCGCGGCCGCCGCCTCAGCACCTCGAGCTGAGCCCGAGGCGCTGGGCGCTCCGGCTGCCTGGAGCCCGGCGGGCTGGGCTTCCCCGCGCCGGTGCTCGCCCGCTGCTCCGCGGTTCCGCTGCTCTCGCCGCCCGGAGCCGCTGTCGTGTTGCCTCAGAGACCCGGACGCCACCGGCCCGCGGAACCAATGAGAACTCCGCTGCTACCGCGGGCGCTCCCAGTGCTGTTGCTGCTGATCTTAGGCTCAGGTGAGCATCCCCCTGCCTCCAGCAGCCTCCCGGGGGTTGTAGCCCTTTGAATGCTGCTGCCTCGTGACACCCCCGAATTTGTCCAACCAGGCAGCAGATCCTCCTTAGCTCGCACCCCTGAAACTGCTCATGCTAGGAGGACAAGAGAAGCAGATGGGAGTCTCTAGCGTGACCCAAGGACCAGCTGATGGAGACCTAAGAGGTCATTTTAGCCCACCTTTTCCTTTGATAACTGTGGAAACCGAGGTCCAGGCAGGTGAAGTAATTTCCACAAAAGTAGTTAATCCAGGACTTGAAGGAGGGGCCTTCTGTCTCCATTCTTCTGTCTAGTGATTTTATTTTGACCTCCCTAAAGCAGACTCAAAGTGTCCAGAGGTTGAAAGCATCGCTACCAATGCTGTTTTGATATTTTAAAAAAATCAAAATGAAATCAAGGACTGGAGCTCAGGACTCCCCAAAGGGGTTACCGGGTGCTGAACTTTTTCTCTATGTGATAATAATAGATAAAGATGGTGAAAATCGTCGCTCCTTGCCAGTACTGGCATTACTTTTTGCACCTTATGTACAGATTCAACAGTTGTAAATAAGAGTTTACAGTAAAATGTATCAACACCGATTAAAAGGAGGCAGGAAAGCTTTGGAACAATCGCACCCAAGTTAGACCTGAAGGGGGAGGCGACTTAGACATCGCTGGTTATGTGATTCTGCTGGATTGTCTTGGCAGGACTTATTAAATTGTGGAAATTAATGTAGGCGATCTGTGGAAAAGGAAACCCAGATAAAAGAAACTCTGTAATTGGGCAGCTAGGTTTGATTCATGGCGGACTGTGAAGTTGATTTTATGAGTGACTCAGTCCAAAAAAAAAAAAAAAAAAAAAAACCAACAACAAAAAAACCAACACCCAATAGCACTCACGCAGTAGCTGCCTTGATATGAGGAGACACACAAGTCAAGTCACACACCAATACTCGCTTAGTGAGACTTTTGTCTCGAAAGCACCCGACTCATCTCTTCTTACTCTCTCCGTCCCTGCAGGCCATTATGGAGCTGCTGTGGAGCTCAAGGACACCAGCTCTGGGAAAGCAGAACCATTTTCTGGGGACCACAGTGCCGGTGGACTTGCGGTTTCTGTGGGAAGTGAAGTCTCTACCATAAGCGAAATGCCTTCTGGCAGTGAACTCTCCACCGGGGACTATGACTACTCAGAGGAGTATGATAATGAACCACAAATATCCGGCTACATTATAGATGATTCAGTCAGAGGTGAGTGGAGGACCCAAGGAAAGTGTTGTCTATAGATGTGGTTTTACCTCTCTGCAAAGTGGCTTCAGAAGGGCGACGCTCAGTTTTCTAAAGGCTTTGTAGGAGTGGCTATTGCACGTCCTCTAAAGAGCCACGTGGAGGTTGCATCCTGTAGGTCCAAGGCATTAATCAAAATCTTACGCGCATGTTTAATGTTTTACACAATAACTGGAGCTCAGAAAGGTCATGTGACCCCGAGAGCAAGCAGCTGAGTCAGAATCAGAAGCTCCATCTACTTGATTCCAGGGCCTTGTCTTTCCCAATATGGCACATGACCTCCATTCTCGGAGCATAGGCAGTCAGTAACCATTCCTGTGGGCTTCATAGCTCAAAGTTTGTGTCCCCTCCCCCACACTACCTGTCTTCAAATAACTGCATTCTAACACAAATAAGGGGTCAGTGGAAAGGAATAAAGACAACTCTAGAAATGTTAAAGATGTATGTGTGGATATTATTTTTATCCAAACTACTGATCCCTGTTTTTTTTTTTTACTTTTGCTCTTATCAGACAGATTTTTTAAAATATATTTTCTTTTAAGTGAGAGAGAGATAAGAAGCTCACCATCCTCAATTACTTTGCCATTTGGAGAGAAGAAGAGGCCATTGATAAGTCAGATCTGGGCATCTACCGTGGAAGCAGGGCCAGGTGGTTTCAGAGATCTTTAAGACTTTCTTAGCAGCTTCCCCAACTCCTCTTCCTCCACTGGATCCTCCCAGAGCTGAGGAGGAATGAAGGAGGGACAGGGCAGAGACAGGGATAAACCTCAGTGAGCATTCTACACCAATACCTTGCTTCTCAATCATTTTGTTTATTTTTTTATTTTTTAAATATCTGTAGTAGGAAAAGGAATTAGATTGGACCATCAAGGTATCCAGCAGCTTCTAAGTTATTAACAGTTCTGGAGGCCAAGTTCTAGAGGCCAACCTCTGGAGCGAGTGGCTAGCACTTAGAATTGCAGTGAAGCGTATAAAGCTGAGACTGTTGCTTGAGCTCCTTTGCAAGGCTGTTTGCTTAAATACCCAGAGGTGTCTTGTCTGTTGCAACACTTCAGCACAGGGACTATTATTTGGCTTGAACTTCTAATCTACCTGATAAAATGTAGTGATAATTCACTTAAGACATTCTCCTAGAGGGTTTATTCTAACTTGCACTTTATAATGATCCAAAGAACTTTTCTGTCGAAACACTGCATGGCCACCTATTTAACATTACTTCTAATTTAGCTTTTGTTAATTCACTTAAAGTAAACTCCTAAAACATTCCTAATATTTATTAATTTCTTAAGACATATCTTGGACACCCCCATATGACTTCCATTAACATGTCTCTTGTGTTCTGTTCGATGGGTGCTTGCAAAACTTTTGGGACTAGTGGTGTTTTCCCTTCTTGGTGGTCTCTGTTTGGTAAATACTTTATCGTACACACTGAGTCAAGGACCAGCACAATAAAATGTACCTTCTCTTCCTCGACTTTAGCATGTAATTAGCCACACCTATCATAGTCCTAAAACTCCAGATCTGATAAGTTGAGGTGTCCCTGAGGCATCAGGGACAAACATTTCAACACTATTTTAAATAGATTGAACACAACAATGAGCCCCCCGAAGGCATTTGTTGTTAATAATAATAATAATAATAATAATAATAATAATAACAATAATAAGCACTTTCCAACTTTCTCCATCTTCAAGGGGTAACCACTAACTTCCAACTTAAGACAGTGAGCCTGAGACATGTGTGGGCAAGCAAAATCAGATTTGCTTCATACCACAATCTTAATGGCATTGTCCTTCTTCAAGAGTCAATGGTAGAATGGAAAAAACAAACAAATAAACCAGGCTTAAACGCATCAGCACCGTGGCTCCAGTGGCTTGTCCTAGGATGTGAGCCTTGTCTTCACCAAACTATGTATTTACCTCTGTATCCTCTGAGGTCCTGTACATCTAACTACAGGCATGCATAGGTGAAAGAATTCAAGTGCTATGCAGCAGAGATTACTATGTACTGCCTGACAGAGCTATTCTTTGCAGGTTTATCATGTGTGTGTTGCTTTAAGTAATGAAGCCAAAGTAGTTCTCGGTTCTGTGATTTCTGTGTCTCATGTATCCCAAAGCATTTTGAAGATGAAAAGAGAATATTGACAGTAATTCCAACTTGTCAAACTTCCTTTCTCTCCAGTTGAACAGGTGATTAAGCCCAAGAAAAACAAGACAGAAGGAGAAAAGTCTACAGAAAAACCCAAAAGAAAGAAAAAGGGAGGCAAAAGTGGAAAAGACAGAAGAAATAATAAGAAGAAAAAGAATCCGTGTGCTGCTCCTGAGTTTCAGAACTTTTGCATTCATGGTGAATGCAGATACATCAAGAACCTGAAGGTGGTGACGTGCAAGTAGGTTTGTTTCCTACACCATGCCCGAAAACCCCACCTATAGAAAACCATTGACTTGTCCAGTGTGTAAACCGAGTACTTTATGAGCCAGCATTATGTTTGTAGAGCCAATTAAAGTGTAAGCACGTAAATCTAGAGAAAAGATTCCTAGACTGAAGGCTGTAACAAGTAGCTTTTGGACTGCTGTTGCACAGTATCATTTCATTATATGTAATATACACATGCACATGTACATACATGTGCCCATACATATATTTTAAGCCTTAAAAAAACCCTTAAAGTATTTATCACACAACATTTTAGGTTGTTCTAATGTCCCCAAACCCTCTCAGCCCACTGAAATTAAACTAAATGATGGGGGAAAGTATTAACTGTGACCCCAGGCACTGAAGTCATCAGTCGGTCCTAAAGTATGAGTCACCGTGTCTTCTGGGAATATCACACTCACACCTAAACTAATCGAGACTTGTTCTTAAAGACCTTTAGCTAGAGTGTAGTCCATGTCTCATGACTTCTCAGAATTGACCATGATGTGGCCTTTCTGCGTTAAATGAAGTGACTGTATCCCTGGGAAGTAAACTCGGGATGCAGAGAACCTTTTCAACAACTGTATTTATGAAATGTGATGTTGCAGTTGCCATCAAGACTACTTTGGTGAACGGTGTGGAGAGAAATCCATGAAGACTCACAGCGAGGATGACAGCGACCTATCCAAGAGTGCACTAGTAGCTGTTACTGTCTTTGTCTCTGCCGTCATCCTCACAGCTATTGGTGTCTTTATCACAATGCAGTAAGTACAGCACAGCCTAAGAACTGAACTCTTGTCAGTATTCCTACCAGACTCTACTGTCATATTTAACATGAGTTATTCTGTGGCACATGACCCATGAGCAGAATAGAATCAAACTTTGCATTCCATTGATGATCATTGAAATGATACACAAAGCCATCTTTCAGAATTAGAATGTCTTTAGCTTAAAAATTGATACTTTGATTACCTATTATATTTTTAATGATGGTTATTTGTGACCCTCAGAAAGCACTGGGTGTCATCTGTGAATATTTTAAAATGTAAACATAAAGCTTCTGAGAAGCTAACTAGGGTCATATTAAGCTCACGGCACCAAATATACTTCTTTGGCATCAAAGAAAACAAACAAATCTTGAAGATCTTCAAATCAGCAGCCAAGGAAAGACTTGTGACTTCTCAGTTCAAGGCAAAATTCTGAATTGTAATTCCATGGCATGGTGCTCACTGGCTTACAGTTGGACCTATTTTTGTCCTTATCAGGTATAATAGTGTGGGAACATATTGAGAAACAAAGCGAAACATTTCCTCCCAATGGCATGGCGTAGGCAGCAATGACAGACTCTGTTACTGTGGTCCTCCCACAGCATCTTCTCTGGGCAACAGCAGATCTCACGCCTCGCTTCAGGACCAAAGAATGCCCACACTCCACTGTTCTAGGTCACAGGCACTGATGGGCACATGAGGTTGGCATTGTCTGTCAGACAGAAGCCACTGGAGAGGGGAAGCTGGAGGAGGGCCCACATGGTTCTGGGATGACTCACTGCCACTACAGCTTGGGAAAAGCAGTGGATTCATTATTCTAATTTTAGGTCTTGGTAAATTACCTTAACAACTGGATTGTGTACACGATCCACCACGGCTGTTCTTCAGGATACAGGAGTTATCTCCTGCTATTGTTCATTGCTGTCTTAAATTCAAATCGGAAGGTGATAAAATGGCACATAAGAGATGTTTTGTTATGCATATGATGCTAGGTGTGCAGTGTAAATTTGTTTTGCACACCTGGAATTACTTCTAGTGCCTCAAGCCAGGTATGCAAGTGTATTTAGGAAAGATAAAAACCTCTATAAACTGTTCTTATTTGACACTGAAAATGTGAGCTAACAATATTTTACAGTGCTAGAACTTGTGGCTTATTCAGCTTTCAATGTTCTGATTCCCTGGGAGGGTGTGGAATGACTATTGTTTTATGTTGCCATTCCGTTTTCTTTGTGGCGGTGCTGGGAATTGAACTCAGAACTTCACACACATTGGTCAAGCACTCATCAACTGAGTTATATCTTCAGCTGTTTGCACTTTTGGGGACAAGTTGCCCAAGCTCTCCCTGAATGTTGATCTTCCTGTCTTGGCCTCCTGACGATGTGAGGTCACCAGACTGTGCTACCAGGCCCAGCTCAATTCTCTCACTTTTAAGAAGTGATTTTTTTCCCCTTGTTTTTTCTCAAATTCTTATTCTTTCAAAATACAATCAACACTAATCTTAGACCACAATTACTGAGTGTTTTTTTTTTTCATAATTGAAGTGAATATTTTTCTTTAAAGTTGACAAAGTTCTTTGGGATTTAATGGTAACATATGATGGACTCGTGCAGGATTCACTCAAAGTAAATATGCAACATCCCTCAAAATTTAAACTATGGGGTTTTGAAAATCAACTGCAACAATCAGTAAAATCAGAAGGAAACCTTTAGATCTGAAAATACACAAAACATAAGTTGTTTTGTAAACAGTTTTTAAACACTAAGAATTTAAAATCATTTAGCAGAAATTTAAATTCATTCATATCAGTTCCTTTGTATGTGAGGGGTGCTTCTACCACACACCATCGCCTCCCATGCTTTATTCTTCAGGAACAACAAAAGACATTCCAGTTCCACACTGTATGAAAATTTTCATTTTTGATACATACTTACATTTTTTCCAGTGTTTAGAGATGTGTTTATATAGTGGCAGCATCTTCTGAAAAGGAATATTGGCAAGATTTTGCAGTTATGTTTAAGTTTTGGTTTAGTGTAACAAACCAACATACAGAGTTTGTTATAAGAAGTCACAGGAGGAAAGTCCCCATGCTCATGAATATCCCCATTGAACAGATGGATAAGACTTGCTAACGGTGGAATTTTGTGTTCTGCAAAGGCTTCGGAAACGATACTTCAGGGAATATGAAGGAGAAGCAGAAGAAAGAAGGAGGCTTAGGCAAGAACATGGGAATGTGCATGTCATTGCCTAGCTGAAGACAATGCAGGTTCGGCCTTTAAACTTCATTTCCCAGTTAGATACTATATAATTTTGAAAACAAAAACAAAAACACTTATCTCAAGGCAAAGGAAGAATCTATTCTTAATTAGAGTGCACATGGGTGGTTGTTTTAGTGAAATGTTATTCTTTGAGTAAGATTGACTTCAGTCTTGTAGAGGGAATAGGTATGGGGAACTCCAATCGTGTTCTCAACAAACATAGCTCTTAATGGATGAAGGAAACAGTAAGGCATCAAAGTGTTGAGGAAGGTCAAATAGGAGCAATAAGAGAGGAACTGATGGGCAGGGGAGGAGGGGGAGCATTCCGTAAACGGGAGGATCAGTGGGAGCCATTTAGGAGATAGAAAGGTCAAACCCACAAAATGGCCTTATAAGCTAGGACGAACTTAGGAAGCTGGGAAAGTGATTATGAAGAAAGATTGGCAATAGTGAGAGGTGAACAGGTCATTTTAGAAACAGAAATGGCCTGGTTCCAGTGACTGTTGGCTAAGACAAGGTAGTAATGATAGGGTGCGCTCACAGGGTGAAGAGCCAAGGTTAGCCTATTGCACGGGGAAAGAAAAGGAAGTGAGACAAAAACTTGATTATTCCTTTCGACAAAGGAAGGGGCACACATTTGAGAGTGGTCTGGTAAAAAGCTACAGTTTTATTTTTAAGTAGGAAGAGCTAAGTATGTTCTAGGTAGAAGGTACATAGTAAGGAGTTAATGAATACAACCCCAGGGGAAGAGAGTTCCCCGGAGATGGATACAATGAAAATCAGCCCAGTCAAAAATGTTCATATCCTTAGACATTTAGGAAAGATGTGTCCCTAAGTCACTGATTTTTCTGCCTTCATCGTAGTTAAGAGTTATTTGAGATTGTTAAATATGATATTCCTATACATACCCTAAGTGTGCCAAATTGCAAGTTTATTTTTAATAAACATTCCACATGCTTATAACTCATGAAATAGGTGACCCTTCACACCAACTATATACTCAGTAGTATTCATTACACCATAAAAAAAAAATCATTACCTTACTGTACTAAAGCCAAGACTCAATGCGTGCATAAGGGTGAAATGGGATATTAATATGCTGTGTTGGCATGTGGTGGTGGCCTATTAACTGGTAGCTACTATTATTATAGCCCTGGTACTAATTATCCTAAATTAACTGTATATCATAAATACTGAGACACTTAATCTTATTTTTTAATTAGCTCTAACAGTGTATATTTGGTTAGAAAAACTATTTTTATTTTATTACAGTTGCCTTTTTCATTTAAGCAGGGTTTTAAATGGTATGGACATTTGTAGTTTCCCAAATAGACATATCATTTAAGAAGAAATAAAAAATGAAATCAAGCCAAAATGGCAGTTTTCTGTTGAGAATATTTAGCTTGTCTCCTAGGATATTCAGAAAAGAAGAAGTTGACATAAATTCTGATTCTTAGAAATTTTCTAAAGTCTGTGTTGGACTTGAACTTACCTCAGTCACTTTTGTCTCCTCACAGGATAACAGTCGAGTCACTGCCAAGCCACACTGGAAATGATGCATCTGTCCTCCTTCCAGTGTAGGAAGTGGAACCTTCTGATGGCTCCAGATGCTCAGTTGTCACTTTTTAATGATAGTCTTATTTCTGTACATAAAGAGATGTGTGAAGATAAAATATTTTTTCATGTTGTAAATAATTTATTTAATATTTAAGTGTTATTTATTTTATAGCTCATTAAACTTTTTTTTTTAAACAAACAGATTGAGTTTGGATATGAGTTTTGAAGTCTCAGTATGTCAGAGCATTTTAATCTTGATATTTGGTCAATCATTTACAAAGGCTCTTTCTCCTCTCTTTTCTGCTTTTTCGTTTTTTCAACTTTCATCATTAGAAAAGGGTCTCAGTGTACAAATGTATCATTCTCCTGCTTATAGGAATGGGTGACTGTACCTGGCTTTAAAAAGTACTCTTAAGGGGAAAACTTTAGTTCCTCACTCTTCCCACAAGTGTTAGCAATTTTGATAATAGACATATTAAATTATGTAAGCATCTAAAATACACACACACATACACACACACCATTGTTTTCTTCTGCTGTTCCTTGCTGTGGTGAGCACAAAGAGACAAGAATGGTTTGATTAGTCACAGTCACATTTCAGGAGGACTAGGAAGCATTTGCAGAGGAGAGTGTTTCCTAGTATAGAGCATATTCATGACAAACCTAACATCGTTCTCTCCCTACACTTGCTAGGGCTCTCGCATAGTATATGTGCGTGTTTAGGGGATGCTATTGTATGAACATTAAAGCTATGGGACCACAGTCTAGACCAAATTATATGCATATAAAATGAAAGAACCTTTTCAATGGAGGGGGGCAGTTTGAGAATAAAAAAAAATGAGCATAATAGCAACGATCATATTGAATCATGAATAGAGAGTTGCCATAGGCATCCATGCTGTTTCTGTCTGATAGAACCAGAAAATCCTTCTCCATTGATCCCAGAGCCATTGCTTCCTAGCTCAGCTGCATATATCACTTAAGGAAGTGAAAAGTCCCAAACTGTCAGATAGCTTCTCCCTAAGCCGCTGACTTGAATGGGCTGGAGTGAATTATGACATCTGTATTGGTAAAAATGTCTTACATGTAGCCAATGTTATTACTTCAGTTGAACATCTTTAGCATACATTTTATTTGGTCTTATTCACTAACTATGCACTACAGCTGGTTTCCATACAATGCTAGGGATACAGAACTGAAAAGCCCATGGACACATTTGCTACCCTATTGGTGAGAGTATTGCGTATGTCCTGTCAATGCAGCAACAGAATCAACCAGTTGAGGCATGCCCCAGGAATCCATAGGAGCCGAGATCTCTCACCCAGCCCAGCTTGGAGGAGTCAGGTGAGCTCGTCCTCTAGAGATACTATCTGAGATTGTCCTAGAAGCACGAATAGGAACTATGCTACAGGCATCTTCTATAACAACAGAAGAGAAATGACAGTTCACTATTGAAAGTGTAGTCTGAAGAGGTCTAAAAAAAGTAAAGGTGGTGAACACAGAGTTACAAAGGTAAGATGTGGAACACAACTGGACAGAAATTCACTGATTTGAAATCCAGATAGGGCATCAAGCTGCTGACTTGGTAAGAGACTTATCCAAAGTAAGAGGTGTGATGACCAGCTTTGAGAATAGGTAAAATATTCTGTGAAAAATTAGTATCTACACCTAGGAAGAGAAACTTGTACATAGATTTCAAGTCTTATTTCTTTAGATTAAATATAAAATCGAAAAATATTTTCTATAATAACAAGCCGAAAGCCAGTCAGTTAGCAAAGGAAATAAGAAATAATCCTAAAATGATCACCAAGGTTCTGGATGTAGAGGTCAAGTAGATGGGGAATCCATTGGCATGACTTAGTAAGTCTTTTAGACTAGAAGGATGCATTCCATGGACTCTTGACTGAAGAATGTTATCTTTTTAGTTGATCTCTACTCTTCCTTTCTACTTCTTCTCCTGTAGTTAAAGTGTTTGTTCTGTAGGGAGAATTCTGTTTATTTATGAGACTATAAGGTATGTTTTTGACACTCTCACTCAAATATAAGTTATCTAAGTAGCCTGTTTATAGCTTGAAGAACTAAATACATTTTTTTGTTTACTCTACTGTATCCCCTGCATAAAAGTTCCCATCTCTTTTCTAAGAGATGACTGATCTCTTATTTGTGATATGCACTCACTGAATGGTAAACACAAAAGAAGACATATCAGCCTGATAAATCTTGGAGATACATAATTAAAGCTGGATGTTCCCCTTTAGCTAAGATAGTGACTCCACTCTTTGAAAAGCCTGCTGTTCAATTAACTAGATAACATCTACATGCATGCTTTGCTCAAGAGAAAGGCAATTTATGAAGTGCTCATTGGGATAGATGAGAATATTAGTATTTCTCCTTGGAGTGTAATCCTAAGGCCTAGGATTCGGTAGAGGACATATCCATTGCTTCCATACAGAGTCTTGGAGCTAAGTCTAGAGCTAACTTTAGCTCAGGTTAAAAAGGAACTGATTCCTAAAGTGGTGCTGTAGAGTGAGTATGTAGCCTTGAGCCTTTTTTTGTGATATTTTGGTGAAGAATGTGGCTACTTTTCACCCTTGTCTGAAGAGTCTGCCTGAGGCTAAGGCTAAGGTAAAGAGAACCAAATTAATTGCACTGAAAAAGTAAGCCTCAAAAAAAGTCCAGCATAGACTTTGTCCTCTGGTTTACTCTCATGAAGCACACTTTGATCAAACATAGCAAGCATAGAAAGAAAAAATACCAAATAGATGGTTCAAGTAAAAACGGGTACCAGGAAGTGAAGTGGAGCTGAATTCTGTGTTCAAGGAGATAAACAAATTAAGGGAGTCATGACCTTAAGGAAATATTCCACCCAGCTAAGCTTATTATTTATGTGTTTCCAGCTGAATAAGGAGTAGTTAATATTACCTAGTTATTGTTTTCATTCCTAATCTGAAGTGAACTACAATCCAGAAATGGAGGTCACACATGTGATTCAGAGCTTGAGGCATAGCCATGAAAAGCTTAGGTCTATGTGGTATATGCCTTTAATCCTAGGAGACAGAGACAAGTCTGGTATAGAGCAAGTTCAGGTAAAGTAAAACTTAGGCCCATACTTGCTGGTACATGCTTTTAATCCCAAAATTCAAGAGACAGAGCCATGAAGATCTCTGAGTTACAGGTCAGTTTACAGAGCAAGTTCCAGTACAGCCAAGCTTAGGTTATGAAATAGTTGAAAAACAGAAAGCTGGTGATAATGTAATAGAACAAGAGGACCATATTCCAGTTCCAGCAAAGAGAACTCAGCAGAAGAGAGTTCTGAGACAATTGATGCTGGTTACCTGGAGCTAAGAAGTTAGCAGTGATTAAGAAGAGACCAGCTTCACTCAGGTGAAAACTGCTGGGAAATGTTTTCTGAGAGTGAAAATAAGCTATGTTCCAGAGATAACCCTGGTTGTACCTCATCCTGCAGCTATAGTTAATAATGTATATTAATCACCCAGGTGGCACTGGTTTTGAAGGCATGAAGGAGTCACTGAGAACAGCTGAGGCTTGGCACTGTGAGAGTCCATGGAAGGCCATTGGTGAAGGTGCAGCCTCAGTTGAAGTTGACAGCCCAGTACTGAAGAGGTCATGCAAAGAATTTGAGGCTCAGACCCATGAATGTGGCCAATGAGAGGCTATTGGTGAAGCCTAATTGCAATGGAAGACTCCAGCAAATTGGAGATGCCAGAACCATGGGATGATCATCAAGAACAGCAGCAGCAGTGGAGAGGAGTCAACCAGAACCTAGAGTGCTACATAGGGCAGAGCTGGAGACGTGACTTGAGCCCTTTGGATGATCCCAGAAGATCATGTGTGGATTCCAGACACTGGGAAATAAAAGCTATAGGGTTTTAGTTTCCTTGGAGACCCCAAGATGTTAGAGATGCCAGAGCTGTGGCATGCCTGCTGGGGAAAGCTATGAATAAGGAATAAAACCAGCCAAAGAGAAGGAAGTTGCCACAGTCAACAAAGCTGAAGGGAGCTGTAGACCTGAAGAGTGCCTTGGCTTCAGACATGGAGGTGAAGAGTTTGGAGTTTGCCCAGCTGGTTTTTGGTCTTGCTTTGCTCCAATGTTTCCTCTCTTATAATGTTTTGGAATGGTAATATATATCGTGCGGTCCTTTTTTTTTTTTTTTTTTTTTATTTGGATTTTTTAGAGGATTATAGTTAAGTGATTGGATGAATCTCAGAAGAGGCTTTGAACTTTGGACTTTTAACATTGTTGAGACTGATTGCTATAGACTATAGAACCTTTGAAATTGGACTAAATGTATTTGTGCTATGGCTAGGTGTGGCCACCATAGACCCAAGTCTTTGAAAAAAAAAAGTCTTTCCATGAAGGCCAGGGAATGGAATGTGGCAGTTTAAATATGCTTGATCTAGGGAATGGCACTATTTGGATGTGTGGTCTTGTTGGAGTAGGTGTAGCCTTGGAGGAAGTGTGTCACTTTGGAAATGGGGTTTGAGACTCTTTTCCTAGAGCCACAATTTGGAAGCTAGACTTCTCCTGTTTGCCTTTGGAAGAAGATGTAGAACTCTCAGCTCCTTCAGTGCCATGCCTGCCTGGACACAGTCATGCCACGATGCTAATGGACTGAACCTCTGAATCTGAAGGCCAGCTACAATGAAATCTTTTCCTTAGTAAGAGTTGCCTTGGTCATGGTACTCTTCACAGCAATGGAAACGCTAAGACATTTGAGTTGTGGCTAACTTCTTGAGTTCTTTATATTTTGGATATTAGCCCTCTGTCAGATGTAGGGTTGATAAAGATCTTTTGCCAATCTGTAGACTGTCATTTTATCCTATTGACAGTGTCCTTTGCCTCACAGAAGCTTTTCAGTTTCATGAGGTCCTGTTTATTAATTGTTGATCTTAGTGCCTGAGCTATGGGTGTTCTGATCAAGAAGTTGCTTCTTGTGCCAATGTGTTCAAAGCTACTTCCCAATTTCTGTGCTAATAGATTTAGTGTATCTGGCTTTATACTGAGGTCTTTGATCCACTTGGACTTGACTTTTGTGCAGGGTGATAAATATGGATCTACTTGTATTCTTCTACATGCAGACTTCCAGTTAGATCAACACCATTTATTGAAGATGCTTTCTTTTTTTTTTTCCATTATATGGTTTTGGCTTCATTGTCAAAAATCAAGTATCCACAGGTGTGTGGGTTTATTCCTGGCTCTCTTTGATTTGATTCCATTGATCAATCTGTCTGTTTCTATATCAATACCATGCAGTTTTTTTTTTTATTACTGTTGCTCTGTAATATAAGATGAAGTCAGGGATTCTGATCCCCACAGAAATTCTTTTATTATCTAGGATTGTTTTAGCTATCCTGGGGTTTTTTTTTTTTTATATGAGGTTGAGAATTGTTCTTTCAAGGTCTGTAAAGAATTGGAATTTAAGTGGGAATTGAATTGCATTGAATCTGGAGATTACCTCTTGTCAGAGGGTCATTTTCACTATATTAATCTTACTGATCCATGAGCTTGGGAGATCTTTCTATCTTCTGATATCTTCTTTAACTTCATTCTTCAGAGACCTGATGTTCTTGTCAAACAGGTCTTTCAGTTGCTTGGTTAGAGTTACACCAGGAGAGTTTTTATTATTTGTGGCAATTTTGAAGGGTGTTGTCTTCCTAACTTCTTTTGCAGCCTGTTTATTGTTGGTATAAAGGAAGCTGTTTATCAGGTGTAGGAGTTCTCAGGCAGAATTTTTGGGGTCACATCTGTATAATATCATATTATCTATGAATAGCGATACTTTGACATCTTCTTTTCCAGTGTGTATCCACCTTATCTCCTTTAGTTGTCTTATTGGTCTAACTAGAACTTTAAGTACTGTATTGAAGAGATGTGGAGAGAGTGAACAGCATTTTCTTGTCCCTGATTTTAGAGGCATTGCTTTAAGTTTCTCTCCATTTAGTTTGACATTGGCTTTTGGCTTACTGTATATTGCTTTTATTGTGGCTAGGTATGTGCCTTGTATCTGTGATGTCTCTAAGACTTTTAGCATGAATCTGTGTTGGGTTTTGTCAAAGGTGTTTTTCAGCATCTAATGAGATGATCATGTGTGTTTTTTTTCTGTTAGTTTGTTTATATGGTGGATTAGGTTGATAGAATTTTTATAAATTGAACCATTCCTGCATCTCTGAGATTAAGCCTACTTGATCATGGTGGATAATGTGGTTGATGTATTCTAGGATTCAGTTTGCAAGTATTTTATTGAATATTTTTATATCAGTGTTCATAGGGAAAATTGGTCTGAAATTCTCTTTGTTGAGTCTTTGTGTGGTTTACGTATCTGGCCTTATAGAATGAGATTAGCAGTGTTCATTCTGTTTCTATTTTGTGGAATAGTTTGAATAGTATTGGTGTTAGTTCTTCTATGAAGGTCTAGTAGATTTCGGTACTCTTGAGATTTATGTTTTTTTGATTGGGAGACTTTTATTGACTGCTTCTATTTCCTTAGGGGTTATAGGACTAGTTAGATAGTTTACCTGATCTTGATTTAATTTTGGTAAGTGGTATCTGCCTAGAAAATCATTCATTTCATTTAGTTTTTTAATTTTGTCAAGTAGAGACTTTTGAATTAAGACCTAATTATTCTTTGAACTTCCTCAGTATCTGTTGTTATGTCTCTGTTTTCACTTCTGATTTTAATTTGGGTACTGTCTCTTTGCCTTTTAGTTGTTTTGGCTAAGGGTTTGTCTATCTTGTTGATATTCTCAACAAACCAACTGTTGCTTTTGTTGATTCTTTGTATTGTTCTCTTTATCTCTAATTGATTCCAGCTCTAAGTTTGATTATTTCTTGCTGTCTACTCTTCTTGGCTGTGTTTTCTGCTTCTTCTTCTTTGTCTACCACATTTAGGTGTACTTTTAAATTGTTAGTATGAGAACTTTCTAATATCTGTATGAAGGCACTTAGTGCTATGATCTTTCCTCTTTCTTAGCACTGCTTTCATTGTATGCCTTCATTTTCATTGAATTCTAGAAAGTCTTTAATTTCTTTTTTCCTTTCTTCCCTGACCCAGTGATCAATGAGTAGAGAGTTGCTCAGTTTCCATGAGTTTGTAAGCTTTCTATTGAAATTCAGCTTTAATTTATGGTGGTCTTATAGAGTACAACAAGTTATTTCAATTTTCTTGTATCTGTTGATGCTTGCTTTGTAACCAAGTATATAGTAAATTTTGGAGAAGGTTTCATGAGGTGCTGCGAAGAAGGTCTAATCTTTTGTGTTTGGGTGAAATGTTCTGTTAGGTATGTTAGGTCCATTTGATTCATAATCTTTGTTGGTTTCATTATCTCTTTGTGAGTTGGTGAGAGTGGGATATTCAAGTCTCCCACTATTAATATGTTATTTAAGCTTTAGTAACATTTCTTTTATGAATGTGGGTGCCCTTGCACATGGGGTATAGACATTTAGAATTGCAGTGACCTCTTGGTGGATTTTTCCTTTAGTGAATATGAAGTGACCTTCTGCATCTCTTCTTATTACTTTTGGTTGAAAATCTATTTTATTAGATATTAGATGGCTATTCCAGGTTGTTTCAGGGTCCATTTACTTGGAAAATCTTTTCTAGTTCTTTACTTTGAGGTAATATCTAACTTTGTTGCCAAGGTGTGCTTCTTGTATGCAGCAGAATGATGGATCCTGTTTATACATCCACTCTGTTAGTCTGTGTCTTTTTATTGGGGAATCGAGAACACTAATGTTGAGATATATCAATGCCCAATGATTGCTAGTTCCTGTTATTTTAATGTTGTTTTTGGTTCTCTCTCTCTCTCCTTCCTCCCTCCCTCTCTCTCTGTGTTTCTTCTTTTGGTTTTGCTGGTGTGGAATTATTTACTTCTTTGTTTTCTTGCATGTACTCACTCTTCTTGTATTATAGTTTTCTTCTAGTATCTTCTGAAGAGCTGGATTAGTGGATAGTATTATATTATTCTCTTTGTTTCTAATTGAGTTATTTCAGCCCAGAGTTTGATTACTTCTTGCTGTCTACTCCTATTGGCTGTGTTTGATTCTTCTTTTTTTTAGGTGGTGGTGCATGCCTTTAATCCCAGCACTTGGGAGGCAGAGACAGGCAGATTTCTGAGTTCAACACCAGCCTGGTCTACAGAGTGAGTTCCAGGACAGCCAGGACTATACAGAGAAACCCTGTCTTGGAAAAACAAACAAACAAGCAAGCAAGCAAACAAACAAAAAACTCCAAACAAAAAATTGTTAGTATGAGAACTCTCCAATACTGTTATAATGTTTAAATTTTGTTTTGTAATGGAATATCTTATTTCTATGGTGACTGAAAGTTTTGCTGGATATAGTAGTCTAAGCTGGCATCTGTGATCTCTTAGGGACTGTAAGACACCTTCCCAGGCCCTTTTGGACTTCAAAGTCTCTGTTGAGAAGTCTGGTGTTTTTTAATAGGTCTGCTACTTGGCCATTTCCCTGTGGCTTTTAATATTCTTTCTTTGTTCTGTACATTTAGTGTTTTGATTATGATGTAGAAGGAAGATTTTCCTTTTTGTCTGTTCATTTGGTGTTCTGTAAGCTTCTTGTACATTTATAGGAACCTCTTTCTTTAGGTTAAGGCAATTTTCTTCTATGATGTTAAAAAGTTTCTACAAAACTTTTTAGCTTTAGCATTTTCTTTGACAAATGTATCAGTTTCTTCTACAGTATCATCAATGCCTGAGATTCTCTCTTCCAACTCTTGTATTCTATTGATGATGCTTATGTCTGTAGTTTCTGTTCTCTTTCCTAGGTTTTCAATCGCCAGAATTGCCTCCGCTTATGTTTTCTTTGTTGTATCTATTTCCATTTTCAGGTCTTGAACAGTTTTGCTCATTTCTTTCACCTGGTTGTATTTTCCCGTATTTCTTTAGATTTATTCATTTTCTCTTTAAGGGCCTCTACCTATTTGGTTGTATTTTCCTGTATTTCTTAAGGGATTTATTAATTTCCTTTTTAAAGGCCTCTATCGTCTTCTTAAGATTAGATTTAAGGTAGTTTTCTTGCCATTTTGGTGTGTTAGAATGTCAGAGTTTTCGGTTGTAGGACAGTTGGGATCTGATGGTGCCCTATTTCCATGGCTTTTGTTGACTGTATTCTTACTGCTGACCTTTAGCCACCTGGTTGTCCCTAGTGTTGCCAGACCTGGTAGTCCTTGATGGGAGCAGGCCTCTGGGGCTTCAGGTAGACCTGTTTGTCCCTGGTGGCAGCAGGCTTCCAGGGATGCAGGCAGAGTGGGCATTCCCTGATGGTTTTAGTCTGTAAGTTGTCCTGGGTGGTAGCAGGCTTCCAGGGATGCAGGTAGAGCTGGTGGTCCCTGGTGGTTGCAGGCCTCTGTTTGCCCTGGGAGCAGGAAGTCTCCAGGGATGCAGGGGGAAATTTTGACCAGGAAATGGAATACAGAGGGGCCAGGGCAGAGCTTACAGCTACTGGGTTTGCCCAGAGGGGACACCAGGCAAGGAATTAAGGTAGGGGTCTTACCTTGTGGTCTCTGATGGCTGCAGACATCTAGATTCTGGTTAAAGGTGTGTACTGGAAGATGGAGCTCAGAGGGTTAGGGTAGACCTCAAGGCTGCTGGGCTTGCTGGGAACTCAGTAGGCAGCAGTTTGGGGATTGGAGAATCTTACCTGGTTGGCTATGGTAGCAGCAGGCCTCAGGTAACATTGTGAACCTGGAAATGGGGTACAGAGGGGGCCCCACCTTCCAAAGTTTATATAATCCTTGCTTATACCAAATAGAGAGCACAAACTAAGAGACCTAATTTCTAAAATAGATATAACACTAAAGAGATATAATGCTGAAACCTTTGGAGACAATACCCCTCTAACCTCTCCTACTCCACTCACCATCCTTCCCACCCTCCATTTCCTGATCCTGTCATTCACTGCTGGTCCAGGATCCTACTCACCTACCCGATTCGGACTTCACTTCATCCTTCCTGCCTGGTGTGATTCGGGCAGGATACCCCAAGGGAAGTAGCAGAAAAACTGGAACCATAGTGCATGACCCGTTTGGGCAGCATGATGAGGATGGGGTAAGGATTACAAGGAAGGCAAAGCAAGACCACCTCAGGTTAAAACTTTAGATTAGTGTAATGGAGAAGAACAGACTGACACGAAACTAGAAGGTTTCATGATGTGCTTGACATACTATGATGCAGTGAGAAGAATGAGAAGCTTAAGAAGGCAGCAGAAAGGCCAGTTGGTGTGGCCATTTTTAGCAGGTAAAGAGGAGAACAAGACAGCTAGAGCTAGGGTGGTGACAATGCTAATGGAAAAATAGGGTGTACAACAAGAATGAGAAGGGCCTGCCCAAAGACAGGGAATTAAGGAAAATCAATAACTCTATTTGGGTATTTCCATGCCTGTCTATTTATGTATAATTATTCTATTAGTAGAGAGAAAAGAAAATTCTTCCACTGTTCTAATCCTTAAGAGGTTACCTTTTGTTTCCTTAATTTCCAGGTGCTTTTCTTAGTTGACGCTCACCATCCAGTTAGGTAACTTGGCAGCATGCCTATTGGGCTTCCCTGAAGGATCATTTCAAGTACATGACTCATCCTATGTTGACTCTTAAAGTCACAATCTCAGGACTCAGGACAAAGTCTAGAGATGTGGATTAACAGTCTTCAAATAAAAATGTTCAGGAAGAATCTTAATCAGTTGGCATTTGGTTAGAGACAGCTCACTGGCATACAATGTAAAGCACACACTTTAGATGATATCTGCCACCCAGCTGGCTCTAGAGGATGTCTGTGTGTCCTTTCACAAAGATGTCTGTCACCACCACAAACCCAGAGCTCAGGTATCCAGGCAAACTTTTAGTTTGTCCCTACCTCATGTTCTGTAAAGAACTAGTGTATGCTAAGGGCTTTTTAAACAGCTTGGGGTTCTTTAGTAGTCAGGACTAGATCTACTGTATAGTTTTGCATTTTCCACTTTTCACTTCCTTTTCTCTCATTCCTAGTGAGAAAGGCCAGGCTATCTTGAGATTACTATGAATTCCATGAAAGGAGATTCAGAGAAAAAAAAGCAAAGAATGCTGATTCAGACCAGGCTTTGAGGAGTGAGGAGGGCACTTGGACCTGGCAAACAGCCTTTGCCTTTCTGCTCCATTTGCATCATTTAACCTCTGCCCAAAGGAGAGGCAGGCACCTGGGATGGAGGATCTTATGTTCTCTTCGCTCACCTGGGTACAGACCCAGTTTCATTATTTGCATACAGAATGGGCCCTTACAAAAATGGTGTCTGCAGAGGAAGACAGAAGCAACTCCTCTCCAAAGGACAATTTCTGCAGGCCACCCAAGTTAGGATTCCTAAGCATAGCTGAGGGGTGAGTTTGACAGTCTCCTATAGACTTTAGAGGGGACCAGGGACTCTTCATGTAATCTGAAGTCTCTCTCTCTCTCTCTCTCTCTCTCTCTCTCTCTCTCTCTCTCTCTCTCTCTCTCTCTTTCTCTCTTTTTCACTGTCTGTTTATATTTATTCTATATACTAGTACATATGTTTGTGTATGTATAAGCTGATGTATACATGTAGAGGCAACGAGTCAATGTCTACTCTTTTTATTTTAATTTTTCAATTAAATATTGAAAATTTTTTTGAGCCAGACTATAATTGGAACTGGAGTCTATTGATTCTGCTCTACCCGCTGGCCAGTAAATCCCAAGGGATGTCATTTCTCTGTCTTCCCAGGGCTGGGATTATAGGTGTGAGCTAGGATTGCTTGAGCTTGGTGCTGTGCACTTTTTATGTGGTTGTTGGTGTCAAGTTTAGGCCCCCATATTTATACAGCAAGCACGTTACAGAATGAGCCATCTCCCCCCCACACACACATATGTGTATAATTTATATATGAAAAATAATCATTTGCTGATAGTCAGTTTCTTAGCACCTGGGCTCCATCTTCACTTCAGGACTGCAGTTTCTTGAAGGAATCTCAGCCCCTAGAGTCCACCTACATTCTTAAAATGTTGACTGAATATTAATCTATACATAGTTGGAGTGAAGTTCCACAGGGCCAAGCAAAGAACTAGACTGTGGCTAGTACTTGCAACCAAGTTAGAAATATTTAAATTCATATCCGTCCTGGAGGAATTTTGCTTAACACCTGAAACATTCAACAGACAACACCAAAAGTTGCCCCTAGAGTAGAGGTTACTCTAAACCCACCCACCTACCAACCAACCAACAAACTAACCAACAAACCAACCAAAACAACAACAACAAAAAACCCAAACAATCAATCAAACAAACACCCACAAAAACCTCAAAGTGATAAAAAGTAATTTAGTCCTTGCCAATATTTTTTAAAATGTATTAAAAGGAAATCAAATGTTTAAAAAGGAAAATGATGTGATTCACACATTTCCAATGTCAACATCCAGTGAAATTTCTTAAGCATCCAAAATGGTATCTACTCAGGTTCCAGTGTGTAAGGCATAAAGGGGACAGTGTATCACCCATTCTCAATTTCTTTGTTAATTATTTTTAACTAACCAGATTTATCATATGCAACATATTCTTGAAAAATGTATGTATATGGAATGGGTAAATTGAATGAACATATATGTGATGTTTCTCAAATGCTTATGCTTTGTGTGCATGTGAGTGTGTTCATATTAAGAACACATAGACTCTACTCTTGCAGTCATTTGCCACAATGCAAGTCAACGCTATGAACCATAGTCAACACGCTGCACAGTAGATCTCTAGGATCTACTGCTCAAGTGTTAAAGAATTGTTCTTAAATCTTTGACTGGCATTTCTCTTAACTGAACTCTCTCCATAGCCTCACCCTTGACAACCACCATTGCACTCTGTTTCCATGAGACCACCTTTAAAAATTCCATAAAGGTGAAATGAGAGAGTGCTTGTCTTTTTGTGCCTCTCATGGTTTTTGCTTATCATAATGTCATCTGGTTTTACGTATTGTTATCACAAATGTCTTCTTTTGTATGACTGAAGCATTGTACTGGATATGTGCATCATAGTTTGCTTCTATATACATCTATTGGTGGATAGACAGGTGAATGTTAACTATTTTGAGTAACACTGCATGGATATGGATACTGGTTTCATTGGATACACTCAATATTGTGTCTTTTCTTTCTAAGGCAAATACATTTCATTGGCAACTGATGAGAGCTGGTAATGATAAGCCCACGACATAGAAATAAGTACAGTGGATGGGAAAGGGAGTACTGCATACCTCCCTTCCTTTTCAATGGTACTTTCTCCCAAGCAGCTTTATATCTATACTTTAAAGACTATTTTGACCTTATCCAGAGATAAATATAAAGATCCTACTGTAAATGTTGTACATTTCTTTTTTTTTTTTTTAGATATTTTCTTTATTTACATGTAAATTTCTCCTTTCCCAGTTTCCCCTCCAACAAACAAACAAACAAAAACAACAAGAACAAACCCATGCCTGCCACCCCATTTCTATGTGAACTTGGAGCATCATGCCCTTCTGTTTCCCTTGATACCTCAAGACTTTCACGCTTTCCTCGAACCCTCCATGGACTTCGGGGACATGCACTCCAAGGCTTTGGTGTCTCTGTACTCTACAGAAAATTGGGTGAAATTAGAGCCCATTTTTTTCTAGTCTCAAGTAAAATGATAACTGATACATGCTATAGACTACTGATCCAACTTTTGAAGAACAGATTATACAACATTCTGGTGAAAATCATTGTGAAAATAGTTATGTAGAACTCAGGTTAAACATATACTAAATGCCAACAACTTTAACTATATGCCAGATGCACTGAAAGAAAATAAAGTTACACATCATCAATGAGAAATTAAACTTTCTCTTTCATTAAGTGACTCCTGAACTTTCATTCCCTTAGTTTTTAACCTTCCCTTTTCACATGCTGTGAGCTGATACATACCCTCAACCTAGTTTTAACAAATCCTACTTGTGTCAATTAACACACATTTCAAGACATTTTGTGACAAAGCTTCAAGTCAGCCAAGCATTCAGTTGAGAGTTACTGTTTCCTCTGTCAAGTGATGTCTTATTGTGCTCTTTCTTGTTTTATTGTAATCCGTCTCCAACTTAAAAGCCAGAGTTGCAAACAAGATATCTTATAAGTTGAGCCAGGGACAATTAAACATGTCTGACAAGAGACAAAAACCCAACGAAGTTAAAAATTTTGATAGTTAGACAACAGTTTTTTCTTTATGATAGGATGAGTGTTTGGATGAGCTGGAAGGACAGGACTGGTCTTACATACAGCGATGAACTGAAGAAAGCAGCATCAAAAGACCACAAGAAGACTGGTCCTTTCTAAACTGCCTCCCACATGACATGGGACTCAGCAATGGAAAAGTAACCAGTCGACATTAGGCTAGATTGCTTCTAGCTATTCTAAGGGGGTTGTTAAAGATTACAGCAAGTGGGAACTTCATTTTCATGCTAGTTGAAACTAGTTAAAATTGGCTTGTTCGAGAACTCTGACTACTGTTTCTCCCTCTTAACTTCTTGAATGGCCAGATAACAACTCAATTTCCACTTGGTGATAGGGGACAATAGTCTAACCAACTGTTTTTGACTTTTAGAGTGTCTCTTTGAGGCCCAATACTGAGCTCAGTCTAAACAATGGCCTCTTGTAGTTTTGCTTAACCATCCTCTTCCATCACTTCAGTCAAAGAATCTCACCTTCCACTTGTGCATAGAACTGCACCTCAAGAAAGTCCTTGCTCAAATGGATGGAACTTGAGAATATCACCCTGAGTGAGGTAAACCAGTCCCAAAAGGACATGCATAGTATGTACTCAATTATAAGTGGATATTAGCTCTAAAATACAGGATATTCACTGTACGTACACTCCACAGACCCAAAGAGGCTAAACAAGGAGGAAGGGCCAAGCAAGGAAACTTGAACCTCACTTAGAAGGGAGAATAAAATAGTCATAAGATGCAGATGGAGGGAGAAAACAGGGAGGTAGGGGGATGGGAATGGGAATGGGAATGGGGGCGTTTCAGGATCAGGTATGGGGAAAGCCAGGAGAGATGGCTAGATGGCCATGAAAATGAGTGGAAATCTGCAAATGATAGATGTGGGGAATTAGAAGGCATCTCCAGAACAAGCCAGAGGCACCCAAGAATCAGTGGGGGTGACCATAGCTATGACACACTACATTAAGGATATGGTATCTGAAGAGGCCACCTCCTGTAGCCAGGCAGGAATCCCAGTGGAGTGATAGAGACACCAACCCACCCACAAAGCTTTCAACCCAAAATCTTTCCTGTCTACAAGAAATGCAGCCATGAGGGATGGAGCAGAGACGGAGGGAACAGGCAACCAATAACTGGCCCAACTTGAGACCCATCCCATGGGCAAGCGCCAATCCCTAACACTATTAATGATACTCTGTGATGCTTTCAAACAGGAGCAAGTTGTCCTTTGAGAGGCTCCACCCAGCAGCTGACTTAGACAAATACAGACAACCACAATTAAACAGTGGGTAGAGCATGGGGGCTCTAATGGAAGAATAGGAGGAAGGATTGAGGGCCCTGAAGGGGATAGGAACTCCACAGGAAAACCAACAGAGTCAGAGACTGAACCACCAACCAAAGAACATACACAGGCTGAACATAGTTCTCCTCACACACATGTAGCGAATGTGCAGCTTGGTCTTCATGTGGGTCTTGAATAACTGGAGTGGGGACTATTCCAAAAGCCATTGCCTATATGTGGGATATGTTTTACTAGCTGGACTGTCTTGTCTTTCCTCAATGAGAGAGGATGTATCTAGCCTTGATATGTCAGGGTGGGGGAGATACCCAGGGATGGGCCTCCACCCTCTAAGAGGAGAGGTGGATAGGACATGGAGGAGAGAGTGAGGTATTGAGTGAATGGGAAGGGGGCAGTGAGCAGGATGTAAAGTGAATAAACAAAATAAAGTAAAAATTTTTAAAAAGAAAGTCCTTGATTGAATAAATTCTATCATAGCTTAAAAATAATGAAAAATCACTAATAGGGTTTCTTGTGTTCAACATCTTATAAAATGAATGAAAAGTAGAAAAATCAAATTGTAAATAGTTTCACATAATTAAAAGCCAATGATATACAAATAATTAATTGTAAAGATGGCAAATGTGTAACTTTTTATCCATCGCTAGGCATTTATTATGAGTAACCAGCCAGTTGTCTTCATTTGGGAAAGAAGAGATACAATTAGTAAATACTAAAATTGTTTGAAAGAAAAAGCATAACAGGTTTCTGGAAATACATTTCTTTTTTTTGAAGATACATTCTTCTCCATAAATACTGAATAGAAAAGTGAATCAGAGCTTTCTTTTCCATTAGTAAGGAAATAGTCTTTTCTTAGGAATGATGCTCCAGGAGGCATGACCAGAGCGAAGGAACTGTGGTTGGTAACCAGTGCACTTCCAAGGGGCGTGGGGAATAGTTGTCAGAGGAAGACAAAGGATCCAGCAAGACATCTCAGGGAAATGGACTGCTTGAACTTGCTTGGAGAGGGCCACACTGATTAATTAGGTACCCGTAGCACACCCAATAAAAGCTCTTGGAGGTGGAATTGCAGACTGTGGGGGATGCTTCCCAATTAGATGTAGACATTGCCTGTGGCATAGAGGCACACCCAAAGTGTAGTAGGTAATAAAATATAATAGTGAAGCCAGAAGATTTGACCAAAATGATGGAAGTAGAAACCTAGACAGGGCAAGGGCATTTCTCTAATCTCTCTAGAGAAGGGGTACTTTCCAGAGTAGGTCAGGCAGAAGTGGGAGCAAATGGATAGACTAGAAAGGATGATTGAAGGAAACCTGACAACTTGAACCAAGCACAAGATGTAAGGTAGCTATAGTGTTTGTTACTCAACCTGTGGTTATGACACCAGAGAGTTAGGAACACAGACTCTCAGGCCCCACCCAAACAAGCTCTACTTTTCAACAAGATCCCCCAGAGGATTCCAGCTCACTTATTATCTGAGAAACACTGCCTAGATAGATGCCCGAGTAAGAAAGCTCCTACTGGAAAATCCATAGCGCAGCATACAACTCAGTTGGTGTGAGAAGCACCAACGTATCTCTTTATACTGGTGGGCAGTAAAATGGTGGACTCTAGGTAAATGTATTACCTAGCTGAGAATTGTATGCTCATTGGTAAAGCACAACATGCTAATGACAAAAGCCACAATCATAGACATGTTTTGAGTGGGTCAATCCATAGGCTTTTAGGCACAAGCTTGTCCATTATTGTCCTGGAAGCATGATAACTGTTCTTAGATTAAAGCACCGATCATATCATTTCCCTGTTTAAATAACCAGTGTCAATGCTTTCTGATGTTTACTAAGTGACTTCAAAAGAAATCCCATCCTTCGTTTTGTTTTTTTTTTCTGAGAATTTAAGGTAAAAACAGATAATTCTGGGAGTACATGCTCAATAGGTTCCTCATCTCTAACTCTCTTCCTTCCCTGTGGATGAGATCCCTCACCTTTACATTCTTTTCCTTCCCTATGTATAGGATCCCTTACCTGTATGCCCCAATCCTTCACTGTGGATGGGATCTCGCATCTCTGCACCTTCTTCCTTTCTGTTCATGAGGTCCCTCACAGAAACTCCTCCACGGCAGAAACGGCATTCATTTTTACATCTGGACGAAGTCTCCTGTTCTTGGTTTTCTCCATGTATTGAGGGTAGCCTGGCTCTTAGAATTTTAGTATTATTCCTTACACAACAGCCTTGGTGGCACCTGGAGGAAGTTCCACTTTTAAATGACAGCTTTGTCAGAAGAGTTTAGGCTGAAGCAATAGTGCTATGTCATTTTGAAAAATTAGCCCTGGTCTGTTGACCCCGAAAAGTTGGGGTTGGAACAATGATACAGAATAAATTCAAGAAATTATTTCTAGACTGTTTATTCAAAATGTTCTAAAATGTTTAGCATAACTGTTATTTCAATAAGAGGTCTCACAGCATTGTAGGCACCTATGTGCCTTTATGGAAAACGTCATGAGGATGTTTTTTAAGCCTTGATGGACTTTCTCTACATTCTCAAGAAAGGAAACAAAGCCTTTTTAAAATTAAAAACAAAAACAAAAAAATATAACTACTCTCAAGATGGAGCTTTGTCTGTATGCTCACATTTCTTAGTATTGATTTTATCATTAATTATATGATAGGAAACTGATGAATCAGAGGAAATTCTTTCCTATGGGGGTTGGGAGATGTGGGAAGTGAAGCAGGGAGATAACTCTTTATACATATGTATATATTTGTTTGTGTGTGTGTGTATGTGTGTGTGTACATATGTGTGGATATGTGTGTGTTTGCATGTATGTGTATATGCATGTATGTTTATGTGTGCATATATGTGAGTGTATTGTATATGTGTATATGTGTGTATGTGTATGTATGTGTATGTATGTATATATATATACATATATAAATATGTATGTGTATATGTGTTTGTATCTGTGTATTTGTATGTATAATTAAGACTCCTCTAATTCAGGCAACTTGGCAACTTAGGTTAGTCTCTTTACTTTGCTAACCAAAGTGCTCTCAAATGCCCTTAAGCTGTTAATGGGTTGTTAAGACAGAGCAGCATGCCTTCACCTAACCAGTGTCAGCTCCAGTCTTTGCTCACAGCCCAGGACCTTAGCTTTGCCAGGGAAGGTGTGACCATGGGAGAGTGTACCAAGTTCATAGACTCGGAATCATGAATGGCATCAAAGGGGATGCTTTCTGCACACAGGCATAGTGAGGAAAAGCTGACACAGACAGGTGTGTCACCTGTAAACCCAGTGAAAGTCACGAGGCTATAAAAAGGGAGCGTTAGAGAAGATGAAAAAAATCAGATTAGAGGCAGCAAGCTCTGAGGGCTATGGCTTTTACACTGAGCATGCTAGAACAACCACAGGGACTCTGCCAAGAGCCTTCCTGTGGAAGTTTGTTCTGGTTGTTCCTCCCTGCCCCATGCTCCCAGAAATAAAGCTCAGACTTAAAATACTTTTACAGATTCCTTTGCCATATAGCTAAGTTCTTCTCTGACCAGGTCATAACTTAAATTAACTCATGTATTCTAATCTACATTTTGCCATGTGGCTGGTTACCTGTTTCAGCTACCATATGTCTGCCTAGTAATATCTTCCTGGGCAAATCTCCCACCTCGCATTCCAGAATTCCCTTTGCTTCTCAGATGTCTCACCTTCTATTCTATCCTGTCTATAGGCCATATGTTTTTTAAATTGACAGGAGATGTATTCATACAATACACAGGGTATTCTCTCTATACCTTCCAACTCTGGGAGGCCTAGCCACAGCCACAGTTCATTTGTCATCTCTTTTATTTTATTTATTTTATTTATTTATTGTTTTTGAGACT
>JADRCD010229983.1:6812-43332 GCA_019843815.1 Montemys delectorum | reverse complement strand
AAGAAGAAGAAGAAGAAGAAGAAGAAGAAGAAGAAGAAGAAGAAGAACATGGTATCTGTAGATTCATGTGTCTTCTACATTGTATGAAGGTAGGTAACCTTCCAACAAAACAGTTAAGATTATGTTTTAACAAATTTGATGGAACCAATTGGTATGCATTGTATATCATTTGCAGCACTAAACTTCATATAATTTAGATATAATTGATTGTGTAGTAATTCTGCATTACTTTATAATCGGTCTTCTTTAGCACAGTGCTATACATTAAAACACATTTCTAAAATGTGGTCCAATTTCATTAAGACTCATGAATGGATTCTATACGATTAAATTACAAATATATGAGAACAAAGATAATCATTAGGAAAGAACTGTAGGAAACTAAATTGGGTCCAATTCATTGACAACAAACCCAGCATTCCCCTAAGCCCCTTCAGTGGATGGATGGTATCTGATCATTATACAACCTAGAATCCTGACTCATCAGCCCCTCGCCACTTCTGAGAATGGATGTCTGTTTACTCCCCAGTCTCTACAATTTCTCTAGATGTATTTTTATCAAAGGTCCATCTCCAAAGTTAATTCCATCCTTTTTTTGGCCAAAAAAAAGCAAGCTTCATCTACAAAGATAGTTTGTCACTAAAGTATGGACCTGTCAATAAGCAACATATTTAGTCAGAAAGTGGGGACAGTTCTGAGGGTTAGCTCATAGAATGAGCCTCCACAGTAATGTGTTTGAAGTGTCACAATTACAGAGTGATATTTTTATTGTGTATCTATGATGTAAAGAATCATTTTAGATAAAACCTCGCATTGTCTGCATATATACAGAAATGAGCATCATCTTCTCACGTGTTTCTGAAGGAGTCTTCCAGAGAGTGGAAGCATAGCTCAGACTGTTACCCTCCTGATAACTGGAATGTGCAAGAGCCTGCTTTTTTAAGATCTTGAATTAGTTTCTTTAGCAAAACTCATGAATGTACACTCATAATTATATCTTTCCTGGCCCCCTTCAGTCCATGGACAAATGTGGGATTGAATGAGGCACACTTCATGTATGTGTGCTCATACTGAATGCTGGATCTAGACAGAAGTGTGTAAAAGACTCTCCAGTTGTCTTGATTTGCCTGAGAATGAGGATATACATGTTACAGAATTACAGGAGCTTCAGCATTGAAGCCTGTGGGTTTGGACTGGCATAGTGTGAGTCCTTAGTAGCATTTTAGGCTTGTTCCTCTACTATTGCAAAGCAAACAGCAAAGGATTACTGGGAAAATCAAAACAGGTGGAAACCCTAATAGGTGACCTGTCATTTAAATCATATTTCTTCTATCATGTAGCTTTGTTTAACACAACAGCTCTACATGTGAAAACAATTATTTTGCTTATTGCTGTTGGAAATCCCAACTTGACAAAGTTCCTAGCACGGTGTAATATGGAAGGGACTGGGACGAGAATGACAGTATCTACTAACATATTTTGTGACAGTCTTCCTTAGAAAACGGCTGTCTTCTAGTTCCTCTACTGTAGAACTCATAATATCCCCATGCCAAAGAGCACCTACCATTGTATTCATAGCTATGCAAGCGTAAGAAGAGCCTTTCCACACTCTGAACCTTTTAAAATGAATGTGTTAGCTGTTCTGTTTACTTATGTTTATTATAGTTTGCTCAATGTCTTTGAAAACATTGTTTGAAAGTGTAACTATTTTAAAGGATTTTCACATCCTATGAAAAAATTTAAACTTATAGAATTAAAAATGCTTTACACTAAACTGCCTATTATTGTTGTATTATCAGATACATAAAAGTAACATTCTGAAAATGAATAATGACAATCTTATGTGTTTGACCTGGTAGACAATGAATAAACTTGGATTTGATATTATAACTTGTATGTGGAAATGAGAAAACATGAATACTGACTATAACTCTGTTACTTGGAAAGTCTGAGCTTTCCTGAGAAGAGTCAGAGCCTGCATTTCTTAAACATTTACTTAGCATGCATCAGCTAACATCTTCCTGGGGTTACCCCTTCCTCCTCATAGCATTCTTTTCAAATAATCAACAATTATTGACATTTACAAGTTAAGGCCAGAAACTCAAAAGTGTTGTCATTTGCTTAAAACAATATGTATAAGAGAAAAGTGTTCCTTTTTTTTTTTTTTTTGCAATCCTCCTTTTCCATTGTTCCAGTTGCCCATAATGAATGAGATGTGAAAATATTAAATAGAAAATTCCAGAAGTACATAATTCATACATTGTAAATACTGTGCTGTTATGCATAGAGTAATCATCTTTCATACCATTTTCCCCACATGCACTTCAAGTCGGGTGAGCCATTCTTCTGCCCAACCACGTGCTTCCTGCCCATTGGTTACTTAGTAATCTTGGGCCTTGATTATCAGGCTGACTGTCTGTCATGCAATATTGTCGTACTCATGCACAAGTAACTCTCCTAAAGTGGCTGAACAGTGTCCCTGTCATGTCCTTCACTTAACCTCTTCACACGGCACGTGTCATTGCATGTCATTACAAGAAGAATGGCGGATACAGTACAAAAATTTAACGTACAGAGAAAAAGATGAGTATGTAGTGGGTAAAACTATGTTAATTTGGTATATGCACAGTTCCAAGCATCTACTGGGGATCTTAGAATGATCCCTGTAGATATGCAAGAACTGCTATAAAGATTTCAGCCAAATTCCCAAGTGAGTGTTTAAGGGCCTCTGTTAGACTGCCATATTGCTGAGTTAACATGCATTGTTTACTCAACAAGCACTTTCGGTTTCCAAAAGTTTAGTCTGTGCAAGGCAGAGAAGATACAATACAAATCAAGACTGACTTCTTCCCTCTTAGAATTTCAAATCTGTATGTGTATTTCACATTTTGTTTTCATGGGATACAATTTCACAATATTTAAAAATGATGACCTTAAAGCTTGGGATGAAAATTATTTTCCAGAGAAATAAAAATACTAATGTTTAAAAAATCTTCTAAATATAGCATTGTCAAGCCTTTAACAATACATGATGTAGCTAGCTTGCTCTCAGTGAATAACAGTGAAAACCAAGTTTGATTGCTATGACTTTTAGATCAAAAATTTTAAGCAAATTAATGTCCAGCAGATCAGTGGAAAATTTTAATGACAAATGTTAACTTGTATGATACAAAAGAAAACTGCATATTTTTTTTTTAAATTTTGGGGACTCAATACTCATTTCTTATGCATTTACCTTATGTTACTTACTATAATTCATTTAGTCTTCTTGTAAATCTCTCTATACCAAAATGGCTATGGTAGAGCCTATTAAGTATAAGAGTTGATGGTGATCTTCTTCTGTTATCTCTAAGACCTTAACTCAAGGTCACAACGAAATGTTGACTTGTACAGTTACATTCTTTCTTCATTCTTCAAAAACTGTGCAAGGATAAGCAACAATAAGATAAATAAATTCTTCATGGGAAACAAATAAATCATTGTGGTCTTAAAAGGATAATTCAATCATCTAATCTGATCAAACAACAGCGTTATAAAGTGAATGACATTTGTCTTCAAACAAAAAGACATTTTAAAAGTTCATAAATGAAATATACTTTCCATAGGGACTCAAGTACAGATTGATTTATGAAAATAGTCCCTAAGAGAAAGACTAACTTCATTCTCAAAGAATTTTCACGAAGAAACAGTGACAATTTCTTTCCTCCTCTTTTTTTATTTTCTTTTTAAGTACCTGGCTATGGACTTCTAGACCTCGCTGAAACAGAGCTCTTTTCTGTACTCTTTGCCCTTCATTTATATATGGAAAATGACAGCAAACCACCTCATTCAGACCGCCTGGAGAGGACTTTATATAACCTTCACTCTGAAGCCCAGTCTCTATAAGAACGGTGCTGACTGACTTGTACCTTTAAAATAATGTGAGAAGGGACATTTGAAATGCATACTGATCTCATCTCAGACTTACAGTTGCCGTGTTCTGGCTACGTTAATTGCCTTGCGGTGCCACCTACATTCTATCTGACTAAACAAGCAAACATCCAGAATGTCTTTCATGAACATTTGTTTCCCATCTGCGAAAGATACTGAAGATGTGGACTTTTAAATGCTTTGCTGTACTCCCAAACACTTAACATATCAAGAGAAGTGTAAAAAACACTCTCTGGGGTTTTGTTTTGTCTTGTCTTTCTGTGCTTTTAAGGTTTTTAAAAATGAACCTTGTTTTTGGACAATTTCACATTTGTACACAATGTATTCTAATTGCTTATAAGCCCCACCTTTGCTCATCTAATTCAAGCCCTTCCTCCTCTCTACAAATCCCTTCCCTACATTCCCACATCTTCTTGTTTTGTAACCCACAGAGTTTACTCAGGGCCATCTGTGTGACCATTTATTTGTCACTGTCCATTGGAGCCTGGTGGGCTCACCAGTAAGTACACAGCTGAAGACAATGACTTCCCATCTCTGAGAATCTCCCAGTAGCTGCTAATTGAGAAGGGAGCAGTAGAGCTCCAAGAGCCATGCCCCGACCATTGCTAGTTATATGACCAGTTTCATCCGGGCCCAGTACCCATAACTACACCTATGTTCATGAATGTGATATCTGTGTTATCTTAGAAAATGGCATTTCTAAGATATGCCCCCTATCTTCCTTCTCTCACATTCTGTTCTACCTTCTATGCTGTTTTCTGAGCCTTAAGGGACATATAAATATCCTATTATGGCTGAGCACAGAAATATCACTTATTGTCAGAATGGTAAAGCATCCATGAGCCTCTGTCTTCACCACTGCAGAGACAGGCATCTTTAGATAAGACTGGAAGAAAAACTATGAATGACAAGCAAATGCCTAAAACATGCTCAACATCTTTATCCATTAGTAGACTACTTTACAATTCTATCCCTCTCCACTCACTCCAGCCAAAATAACAAAACAAAACAAACAAACAAACAAACAACAACAAACAGCAAATGCTGGTGTGGGGTGGGTAAGGAGAACCCTTATTCATCCCTGAAGGGAGTCCTGAGTAGTTAGAGCCATTAGGAATGCAGTGTGGGGTTTTCTCAAAACTCAGAGATAGAACACCATATGATTCAGGAACACCACTCCTGGGCATCCAAAAGAACTCTATCCTCCTGCAGAGAAATGCCCACATCCCTCTTCACTGGTGTTCTGTTCACAATGGTTAAGATGTTTTCTTTTTTTAACTTGGATTTCTTAGAATTAATTATGTAAAAATCATAGACTGAATTAATTCTGTAAAATCATACATGCAATCCACATTATTATTAACCCAATGGCCTGCAAAATGTATTAGGAGTAAAAGTCTTTATTTCAAAGGCAGCCTAATGAGAACTCTCATTAGTTGAAATAAGCATTCAATATGTAATTTTCCATGTTCTAAACAGAACATGTACATATTATTTGTTTCTTTCAATTTGATAAAATATGAGCAAATAACCCACTTGTATCTGCATACCAATCTATTACAGTTTATCAAATTTATTTTCAAAAGAGATAGCCAAACCATGTGTGGTAGTGCATGCTTTCAATCTTAGCACTCTGGAGACAGGCCCAGATCTGGTGAGTCATAGGTCAGTCAGGCCTACGTAGGAGTTCCAGGCCAACACAATGAGACATTATCTCAAAAACAAGTCAAAAGCAGAAGACAGTCTATTTAGTCCTGTCATAAAATTTGTATGGGATATGACAGTTCCACAGAGTAAGATTTGAAAAGCATTTTGAATTCATTTTTGAGGCTTTCATATATGTTACTATATTTACATCACTTTCTCCATAGCTTCCTTTCAACTCCTCTCATTTTTCTACGCCAGCTCCCTCAGATTTGAGAACTTTTAATCAACTGCTACTATCAGTTTTTTGTCCATGAGGAAAGTCAGCCCTAAAGGTTAAAACATCACTGCCCATGGCTACATAGTAGCAACCCAAAAGTGACGCCCAATCCACCTGAATTGCAGTTAATCATACACATTTGCATATACAGAGCACTTGCCCTGCTCTACATACACCTAATTCAGCTAGAGCTTATATTAATACAAATATTCACAATTCATGGTAGCTAAAAAACAGAGATGTTGACTCTGATGATGCCATATCACTTGATTTTCCATACCCAAGGTCATGCCAGCAGATTGTGTTCTATCTCTACTTGAGGATGTAATCTAACTGGGTCAAATTTAGGGTGCAGTGAGTCTGGGGTGAGAAATTTTCAGTTTCTTACCACTGGATCCTCTTTGGTGTGTTTTTGGCTAACTTAGATTCGGGAAGGTCCACCCACAGATTATGCTTGCCCTTTAAATTCTATGTAGTTCAGCATTTGAACTCCCTAAACAGTCAGAACTCCTATCTGGGAGCCAGCTCTGCCATGGTTGTACCTACAAATGTTGCCAAGTTAGAGAAGGAAATTTTTTGAGACTGTCAACTTGGACATAACTAGGTCAATTCCTACAGCAGTGGCATTGACGGTAATAAGAGGAACATATTTTCTAGCTAAAACAACATAATTACTAGAGAAAAAAGAAGTGCTCTGCAGTTTTCTTTTCATTTTCAAACCTTCAGAGTACATTTAAACCCTTTAAATACACTGGGTTTTATTCTTGCTCTTACTTAATATCCATCATAAATCAAAATGCTCTCAATTTTATCAGAGCATTGACTACATGTTGTAATTAGCATTTAAAGTCATTATCTAGAAGCCCTTGGGGAAATTTCATAGGTGAGATGATCCAACTTGAGTCTCTAGCTGCCTGTAGGTCAAAAGCACCAAATGATCATGTATAATTGTATTCAGTCTGTAATCTCATCTCAGCCCAGGAGAGGCTCAAGACAAATTAGGTCAAATTACCTATTACTTCTCAGGAATACATTGCTGCCTGGCACAGGTCACATTGCACAGGCTGACCTGTGATTACCTAGACGCTGGCACTTTGAGAAATATGGCCCATAGCAGAGAGGCACAACAAGAGGGTCCCAGAGCACAGAGACACAGTAAGAAAGGCCCAGAGTACAGTGCACAGCAAAAGGGGTCCAGAGACAGTGACAGTTCAAGGTCAAGCAGCTCTTTTAAGCACATAAAGTTTAGGTCTGGAATTTATTGTATAATAAACACTGCTTATTTATATATTTACACACTGCCTGCACTCAGAAAGAATCCTGCCTCTGTCTTTTCCTTCAGGGAACACGGCTGAGATGAATGTAGGAAGCTATGTCTTTCCTGTGCCCATAGTGGAGTGGAAAGCGAAGGGCACACATTATCATCCTCCAGTGAGGTCCCTTCCTCGGGTATGGAGAGGTCGATTGTATCCCATATCTACTGGGATAAACCCTGAAATAGGCGCTAAAGTAAGACATGTAATTTAATGGTATTGCCTTGTGACTCCTTCATATACTCCAATGTCTACACGGAGTTTACTATTTAGAGAAGTAGATCCTCCCTTTGCCCCAGACCTCCTCTTCCCACTATAAGACAATTAACTTGGCCAATAAAACTTTTTAAGTCATATACTCTTTAAAATCTATGACCTCAAGTGATACTCATCATGGATTTCTTTTTTTTTTTTTAACAGAAGCTTTGCAATTTTATGAGGTTCTATTTGTTGATTCTTTTTTTTTCCTTTCTTTTATTTGATATTTTCTTTATGTACATTTCAAATGTTGTCCCCTTCCAGGTCTCCTCTCTAGAACCTCTTATCCTGCCTCTATGAGGGTGCTCCCCCACCCACCCACTCCTGCCTCCCTGTCCTTGCTTTCCCCTACAATGGGGTATCAAACACAGGCCCAAGGACTGATCCTCCCACTGATGTCCAACAATGCCATCCTCTGCCACATATGCGGCCAGAGCCATGGGTTCCTCCATGTGTACTCTGTGGTCTAGTCCCCAGGAGCTCTGAGGGGTATGACCAGTTGATACTGTTGCTCCCTATATGGGGGCTGCAAACCCCCTCAGCTCCTTCAGTCCCATCTCCAACTCCTCCATCAGGGTCCCTGCACTCAGTCCAATGGTTGGCTGTGAGCATCCACCTTTGTATTTGTCAGGTTCTGGCAAAGACAGGTTCTGTCTCCTCTCAGGAGACAGTCATATCAGGCTCCTGTCAGCAAGTACCTCCCTGCATCTACAATTGTGTCTAGGTTTGGTAACTGTATATGGGATGGATTCCCCAGGTGGGTCAGTCTCTGGATGGCCTTTTCTTCAGTCTCTGTTCCACACTTTGTCTCCATATTTCCCCCTGTGAGTATTTTGTTCCCCCTTCTAAGAAACACTGAAGCATCCACACTTTGGTCTTCTTTTTGAGCTTCATATGGTCTGTACATTGTATCTTGGGTATTCTGAACTTTTAGGCTAATATCCACTTATCAAGTATATACTGTGTGTGTTCTTTTGTGACTAGGTTACCTCACTCAGGGTATTTTCAAGTTTCATCCATTTGCCTGTGAACTTCATGAAATCATTGTTTTTAATAGCTGAGTAGTACTCCATTGTGGAGATGTACCACATTTTCTGTATCCATTCCTCTGTTGAGGGACATACGGATTGTTTCTAGCTCTGGGTATTATAAATAAGGCTGCTATGAACATAGTGGAGCATGTGTCCTTATTACATATTGGAGTATCTTCTGAGTATATGCCCAGGAGTGATACAGCTGGATCCCCAAGTAGTACTACATTCAATTTTCTGAGGAACTGCCAGACAGATTTCCAGAGTGGTTGTACCAGCTTGCAATCCCACCAACAATGGAGGTGTGTTCCTCTTTCTCTACATCCTTGCCAGAATCTGCTATTACCTGAGTTTTTGCTCTTAGTCATTCTGACTGGTGTGAGCTGGAATCTCAGATTTGTTTTGATTTACATTTTCCTGATGACTAAGGATGTTGATCATTTCTTTGCTGCTTGCCTTTGTTCAAAACATGGCTATAAAAGAAAAGAATCTTGTCTCTCCATTAATCTTCAAATGGTGGCTAGCTTAGTGTTTGAGTGGAAGGAAATGCAAACCATTGGGTACTCATAGAGTGATTAATAAACATTAGCTACCATCATCTGATGTAAGATTCCTTAGGTAGAAGAGAATGTAATGTTTTATCAACTAGTTAACATTACTTCCTACTTTCATTACAAATATTTCATGAATAAAAAGTATAAGAGCCCATTCGTTATATTACTTTTATTTTTCAGAATACATACTCTTTCTTGTAGTAAATAAGATGATTCCACGTATAAAAACACTTGTTCCACAAGTCTGATGACAGGAGTACGATCTCTAGTACACGTATGTGATGGCTAATCTTAGTTGTCAACCTGACTACATCTGGAGCCAACTAAAACCCAAAATGCTAGGCACTGTGAGGGATTTTCTTAATCTGATTATTTGAAGTAAGATGTCCCACCCTAAGTGTACCACACCACCTGGTGGCAGCCCACACTAAAGGACATGGCAAAAGGAAACTCCCTTTTCTGTGCTTCCCACTCTCATTGGCAGCTTTGTCTTTCTGTTTTGTACCTGGTATTAAATACAACTTTTTCAGGCTTCTAATGCAGACCATTAGGAATTGTCCAGGACTCAGTCGTCATATTAGGACTGCAGATATACCCAACTTTGTGGATTGAACAACTACTGTATTATCAACCATTCTTCCATAATATTTATTGTTGAATTACCCAGAGCATAGCCTGTAAGCCAGTCTAATAAATCCTTTTATAATGCGTATATGTGTATGTGCAAGCATGTGTATGTGCACGCATGCGCGTGTGTGTATGTGTGTGTGCATGTGTGCGTGTGTGCATGTGTGTGTGTGTGTGTGTGTGTGTGTGTGTGTGTGTGTGTGTATCAGTTCTTTTCATTTAGAGAACCCTAGCTAACACAACATACAAAGGTGAAAACAGAGAATCTACTCCACAAAGTTGTTCTCTGACCTCTATACATGATACGGCACATGAGCCTACATGTACAATGCGAAATTATAAAAGAGTGTACAGACTGTTTTCAAGAGACAAAATTGGCAATCAAAAACATGAAATATGAAAGAATAAATGAAAATAACATTTCATTTTCATATAATATATTTTTCCATACACTATATTTGGATCATATTCTTTTCCTTCTCTCAACTTCCCCTAGACCTTCCCCATCTCCCTAAAGTCTATCTGTGAACTTTGTCTTGTCTTGGTTGACAGCTTATTAATTTCTCATAAAAATCACATTTTAAACATCTTATCAAATGGATGTTTTCATGTAGCCTTTTTATTAATCAAATTTGAGAGTCAATCTCTCTGCCTTCATCCTCCATGTGCATACACAATCAATTGATAGGACATTTCTTTTTAGTTCTAGGCATGGGTATCTGCTCATCTCAGTGTCTTGCAGCATCTCTTGGTTTGTAGAAAAGATGATGAATACTTTTCTTCTTTCGGCCTCAGGGAGACAGCTCTGGACATGAATATAAAAGAGAAAAGCAGTTCTGCACTTTCCCTCTGTCTTGTATTTACACTTTCATAGTTTCTTTTCCCTTGGGTTATTTTCATTTGCCTATACTTTATTGTTGATCTGTTCCCAGTTCAGATCTTTGCAGCTGATAACCAAAGTTTAATTGTAAGAATGTTAACATTCGTAAAATCCAGTTAAACAAAGTGCACTTGTAAAATATACTTTTGACTCTGACTTTACTATATAGACAGTAAATTGCAGAATGGCTTCTTTCTAAGTGCATGTTTATATGTACATAGTACATGTGTGTGTGTGCGAATCTGCATGCATGTGTATGCAGATGTGATGTGCGTGGTACGTGTGGGTGTGTGTGTGAGAGAAAGAGAGAGATGGAGGTCCAAGACTGACATCATAAGTCTTCCTTAATCTCTCTCCATCTTATTATTTACTGAGACAAGATCTCTTTGTTAAAGAGCTTACAAATATGGCTACTCTGGCTAGCCAGCTTGCTCTATGGATTCTTTGTTTTCCCTTCTGATAACTGGAATTGTAATGGGGCTGCCATGATACCCAGAATTAACTTGGATGCTGGGGACTGTAAACTCCAGTTCTCATACTTTCCTGGCAAGCATTAATCACAGACCTACCTCTCTAGCCCATGAATTTCTCTCTTCACAGTTATAAGTGCATCTATGTCAGAGTCAGCTTTCCAATAAAAATACTTTATATTTTTATATTCTCTGAGAAATTATATATAATAAAATGTGGCTATACCAACCCGAATTTGTTTCTTCTAACTTGGTCAGATTTCTAATATATTCCTTCCCAATTTTTATGTCCTCTTCTTTTGTATATACAACCCAATAAGTCTCATTAGTGCTTCCCATATGTTCATGGGTATGGGAACATCTGTTGGAGTATGGGTAACATACCAGTGGTCAGTCATGTCCTCCAAGAAGGATATTTCTTTCTCCCCAGCAGCTATGAACTTCCAATATCTCTTCAGTGAAGTCTAGAGTTCTGAGAGCATCTTCCCCAAGAATTGTGGCTGCATTGATCTTGTGTAGGTCTTATGCAGCTAGCTATCACTGTTTGAGTCCAGAGAGCATGTATTAGTCAGGGTTCTCTAGAGTCACAGAACTTATGGTAGTCTCTATGTAGTAAAGGAATTTATTGATGACTTACAGTCTGTAGTCCAACTCCAAACAAAGGTCAGCAGCAGCTATGAATGGAAGTCCAAGGATCTAGCAGTTGCCCAGTCCCACAAGGCAAGCAGGTGAAGCAGAGCCAGCCTTCCTTCTTCCAAGGTCCTTATATAGGCCTCTAGCAAAAGGTGTGGCCCAGATTAAAGGTGTGTGCCACCATACCTTTAATCCCAGATGACCTTGAACTCGTAAACCTTCCTATCTTAATCTTCTGGGATTCATAGCCACTATGCCTCAAGATCTCCAAGCCAAGATTCAGGTCAGAAACTTGTATCTCTCAGCCTCCAGATTAGGGCCATAGGTGAGCCTTCCAATTCTGAATTGTAGTTCATTTCAGATATAGTCAAGTTGACAACCAGGAATAGCCACTATAGAGCAGTAGCCATACCATATTTGTAGCATTTCTCACCACTATTCTCTCAGTTTTACAGTCTTTCCTTTTCCTCTTCATGTGATGTTTCATGAGATTTGATGGAGATAGGGACTAATAAAGATGTCCCATATGTGACTGAACACTCACATATCCAATATGTTAAATTAAAATTGAGAATGATTAGCACATATGAAAAACAACAACAAGCAGTCATTCTCAGCTCATCGTTTACTAATGAGGAGAAGCTTCATGGACAGTGGAATGAAAGCCATTTGTGATTTCAATGAAATAACATGGAACTGCAGAGACAGAGTAAGCAGACTCAGTTGATATCACCCTGTGCTGTGTGACCTTCAGTTAGTAATTGAGTTTCTCTGATCTTCTATTTTGAAAAACATGAATAGTGGGACATAATTCGTGAAGTTATCCAACAATAACGTAATATAAAATAGAGCATCAACAACATAAAATACAGAAGGCACTGATTATGGCACAGAAAGTCAAATAGAAGTTGGTTCCTTCTCACTCTTCTATTCTATTTTAATTTTATCTTCTACACAAAACAACCACACAGTTGCTGACATTTGTCCATATGATGCTGTAGCTACAGAATAGCTGAATAAAAAAGTGTCCAACATATAATTGCCTGGTAAAGTTATACAATGACATTTATTTTGTGACTTTTATTGGCTTGGGGGCAAGCATATCAATTATTTTTCTTGTGGCTATCACAAATACATGACAAGGGTAGCTTATGGAAAGAACACATATTCTTTTGTTCAAGCTGGGACTTCTTGTAGGCAAACAAAAAAGCAGAGGGTAGGAAATGTTGGCTTTTTCCTTTCTGTTTTAATTCTCCCAGGGACCCTAGCCCATGGAATGATCCTCCTACACTCAGTATGAGTGTCCCTGAAGTGCGCTTCCTAGGTAATCGCAGATCTAGTCAGATAGAGAGTGGTAATAGATTAATCACTATAACAACATAACAGTACTAATCATGTCTTAATCATTAAGACAAAGAATGAATGGAATTCCTTATGATAGTCATCAGGACAGTGTAGTGGCAAGAGTTAAATACTGGGTCTTATCTCCAGTTGAAGTCACAGTAAGATCTTCTAGCATCAATAGTTACTGCATCAGTTTTGTTACTTCCAGTGGAAATAGCTGGGGATATTGAGAGGCATTGATTTACCTCTTGGGACATCGCAGGGGCTCTCCTGTAATTTATATGAGCCACTAGTGCACAAAGTAAATAAGCAACACAATTATGGCTGTGCCAGCCCTGAGCAGGTATTAAGGATTTCCTTTGATCCACTTCTCTTAGGGAACTGGCTTTCTGCCATCTCTAGCTGCATTCCCTTCTGAATTCTACATTTTTTTTTGTATTTTTCTAAGTTGTATAGTTATCATTTGATGCTCTGTGAGTCGGTGAGTGGATAAGAAAATATCTGCAGAGGGAAACAAATCTTTAGCAATACTAGGAAGGGAAAAGCTGCCTGTGATCACAGTGGGGGGGGGGTTAAGCTGCAAGGCAGTATGCATACTGATAAGGCTAATGGAAATTAGAAGCACAAGTCACAATCTTAACCACAAACCTACCTTGCTCTCTCTCTCTGGGGAATTAAAGGAGAAAAGCTCGGAAGAGTAGGTCAACACACTCCACTGCTTGTAAATGAACAGTTGCCAGTAAAGGAGTTCAGACTGGCAAGGCACAGAAGGGACGGTGCATTTAGATTTCACTGTGTGGCTTATAACAGATCTCTTTCCCTTTCTGGTTACATGTGTCTTCATGCAGGGAGAAGAGACAGTAAGTTTTCCTCCAGCACAGAAACTTCATGTGGTAGCCCATATAATACACATATCTGTTTCCTGGCACATATTAAATAGTCTATACATGTTGTTATGATTATTTTTTTCTATTGATGGGTAGTTTTGCATAGGACATTTGTCTTCTTTTGGTTTATTAACTTCTCGGGGAAGTAGATGAGCTCAATGATAAAGTAGTAAACAATAGAATGAAGGGATGGGAAAATAAATCCCCAGGGTGATAGGTTGGGAAAAAGCATTCTTCTCAGTCTATTAAATCAGCCCCAGCCTAAGACTGCCTCATTTACCCAACCACATATCATTCTGTCCCATTTGATCTAGCAACTGTTTTTAAATGGGACACTACTAAATGGCTAGCCATTGAGGCCTAAAAAGTTGAGTTGGGCATAGCAAAACAGTGTTTGTATGATGATAATGTGAGCACTTTTAACAATCGTGTTCACCTTCTCACCTAATGAGTGAGTACACATAGACCCTCTCAGCATCTTACAGACATCACCATTGGAATGAATACGAAAGTCATTCTGTGGCAGTTCTTGACACTAAGAAGTTCTACATCTTCCTATTGCACTGGAGAGAATGACTATGTGGGCTGAATGTAGGGAGACCCGAAAAACAACATCTTATAGTCACCTGAAAGAAAAATGTCCCGAGACTTTGGTAGCGTCCTTGAATATTTCTGTCCTAACGCTGCCTCAGTTCAACAAGGATTAGGTCAGACTATGAGTCCAGGTGGAAACACAGAACGTCAATTAAAATTAGAACTTCAAATAAACAGTAGATTTGGAGGGAGGGTTAAGAAGTCTGTATCCATGTGATACTGTCAGGAAGGACAGGGTAGCATAGCTCAGTGGCAGAGTGCTTACTTAGCATCGACAAGGGCCTTTATTCAGTCCCCAGCACCGAACAGACAAAAATCATTGTTTACAAAAAAAGAAGCGAATATAAAATCAGCTAGAAACAGAAAAGACAGCCTCTGTGAAGGCCTAGACTCATGCTAAAGAGAATGTATGTACAATAGTCAGGGGAAAACATAAAGCCCTGCTCATAGCCCCCCCCCCACCCCCCCCCCCCCCACCCCCGAAAGCAAAGTTGAAGGCAGCGCTACAGACTGCTCTGGCCCAGATACTTCTGACAGACAGGAAGAGAGCAAACGTTGCTGCCTGGACCTGAGCAGTGGCTACAGCCAACCTAAAGGAACAAAGGAGGAATGAATGTTTCTGCATAGAGTTAGGCTACCCAGCACATGGAAGGCTCTGGAGCACACAGCAGGCTAGCTACCCTAGCTATAAATGGCCTTGGCTCCGTGTCACAACCACAGGCTTCCTGAGCAGTTATTATAATTTCACAGGAGTATAATCTCTCTTTGTTTGGGACTCGGTCTCACCTGTTCCAAAAGTTGACGAAAATCTCTCACCAGAGATGTATGCTAATCTGTCACTGAATCCACATGGCTATATTCACCACAAGAATAAAGAAAAATTAGAATAACAAGGCAAAAAACAAAAAGGCTTAAAAATAATTTCTAAATATCATGATGAAAACAGTAAATACCAGAATTAACTCTGGCATTGTTCCAGAAAATCAAATTATTGAAGGGTAACGTGAATATAATTATTTTCAAAAATTAGAAGCAATGGGATAAAACAAATAGGATCCAACATGCGGCTTCAAGAGACTCAACCTCCACAAAACAACTTCATATACAAACATTAGATGACAGAAGGAGAAGGTCATGCTCAGATAAACACGTGGGGGAAAGCTTCATCATGACAAAGAACTTTAGGGTCTCTGAAGACGCAGCTAGCTTTGGAAGAAAAACTTATGAAATGTTACATGGATTCCGGGAGAAAAGCATGAACATTGTAGTTAAAACACCAGAAAGCAAGTGGGAAAGGGGATAACATTTGAAATGTAAATAAAGAAAATATCCAATAAAAAAGGAAAGAAAAACCAAATATCAAAACAAACAAAAAAAACACCAGAAAGCAGATGCTGTCAGTTCTAGCAATGCCCAGTAGAGAGCTCCAAACAAGGAGGGCTTTTCCCAAGACTCCTTTCTCTGGTGACTCCTGTGATAAAGACAGCAGATGTCCTGAGCTGTGCAAAGACTTGGGATGTGCCCCACCCACCCAGCTCTCCCCAGTATATACCAGCTAACTACCGGAACAAGAGAGCAAAGGATCTGGGAACATTGCTACATGAGATCAGAAGCAGGAGACTAGAGTGATGCAATAGTATACACAGTGAAACTTAAGGATAGTTTCCAATAAGCCACCCCAACCTACTGAGCAGGCGTTACTCCAGGAAACACAATGTACAGTAGCAGATCATTAACTTAATAATCATTCTCTGGATGTAAATTCTGCATTTCATTTAAAAAAGAACTAGCAGGTGTGAAGGAAAGCTGTAGTGATACAATGTCTCATCTCACAGAATAGAAAAATAACTCATTTTAATTATAAAAACGACTTAAATATTGTGCATTACAACTATCCCCAATAATAGTAAAATTGTAACACATATTCCATTTTAATAAAATGAGCTTTGAAAACTAGAAGACTTGGGGATGTAGTTCAGTGGGTAGAGCACTTACTTCGCATTCATGAAGCCATATATCCATATTCCATAGCAGCACATATATCCTGGGTGTGATGATACACACCTATAACCCAGAGCTCAGGTGGCAAGACGGTTACAAGTGCATGGCTGTCCTTAACTACGTGAAAAGTTTGAGAAAAGGGCATCCTGAAAAAAAATATTATATATATGCTTCTAACACATGAGAAGAATAACGAGGATAAATGGAAAATTAAATAAATGAACAGAGCATATATTTATATACAAACACAGTAATTATTAAAATATTGTCATGAAGCTTATTTCAGCTGTTCAGCTAATAAAATATTACTAGTTTATTACTAAGAATGCTTTTGAAATCTGAACACAACGTCCATTCATTCTTACAAAAATTATCTAACAAGCTGTAGGTTAGAAGATCAATCACCATCTCTATTCCAGTCTGGTTAGCATGCCACACCTTGACCACTGGTACAAAGGTGTTCCATACAAGACTGTGGTGTCACACAGGCACAAGTCTCAGTGACTACAAACCTAGTTTACTCCACCTGGGTAGACTACCATTCCAACCACTTTCTAGATGAATAGCATCATGGTAACATCTTGCACTGTACAAGAAACCTCTGCTCTCCAGGTGCCAGATGGTTCAGTGTGAGGGTTTAGACACATCAGTAAGCGTGCAGGTATTGGGCCATGACTCCTCCAAGCTTGCCACTACTAAGTGGCATCTGAATTATATAATGTACCTCTACCTTGCCCTTGGCAATAGATGTTTGCTAGAGAGAGCTGTCACGACTCATCTCAAGTAATCCATTTCATATTAAACAAGTGCTAAGTTCTATAGTAGTTCCTAACAGCAAGAGCTTCTCGGGGGTTAAAAGGTGGAAGAAACGTAAACCTTGGGAAGCAGCAAATCCCTCCCTGTGACAATCAATAGCTGCTTACTATGGAGAGAGTAACAAAACCTTTTTGGCTCCCTGACTGTAAGTCAAATCTCTTGTACCCTTTCTAACTATCATTCACTTTCAGGGCACTTTGATTCCGTGTCTCTCATGTGGAGGCAACAAGGTGCTGGCCTTTATTTGAACTCAAGTCCCCATGGAGAAAAAGATTTCCTGATGGAGAAAATAAATACTTCCCAACTTCTTTGTTTGTCTTCCAGGCTCCCAGTGGGCACAGCACTCCTGCCCCCTCTGGGCAGTACTCTTCAACTCTCCCCGCTAATTAACCTCTCCTACCGGGTTGCCAAATGAGCTGCTGACAGCCAGCCCTGAGCAACTAGAAAACGCCAGGGTAGCAGACTGGATTGTGAAATTCTTCTATTAAGTCTAAGCACAGAGAGCGATTGGAGCTGCGCATGGATGCAGTGGGGGAAAGGTTGACATCACATTCAGAAAAGGGAAAGTATCTGTGTCTCCCTCTCCAGTTACAGTCAGAAGAGAGAGCATTCAGATACCTTCTGTCACAAGAGTGCAGGCAATAAACAGGAAAAGCGAACTGACGGTCACAGAGTCTAGTCATTAGGAAATGAGAAGCCTTAAAAAAGAACCAGTGCCTTCTAGAATTTTCCAGCTCCTTAGCTACCCTTCTACCACATAAACAGACCATAAACCAAAATGTGGTTTTATTGATTCATTGATCTGTACTGCGTAAAGGAAAGGCGGGGGGGCGGGGGGGGGGTGGGTTTCGAACACGCCTGGTAAGTGAGGATCCTTGACACGGAGTTAGTCTCAACTGTTCCTGTGTAAAAGAAACACAGGGACAAAAAATGGAGCAGAGACTGAAGGAAAGGCCGTCCAGAGACTGCCCCACCTAGGGATCCATCCCATCTGTAGACACCAAACTCCAACACTATCAATGATACCAAGAAGTGCTTGCTGACAGGAGCCTGGAATAGCTGTCCTCCGAGAGACTCTGTCAGCATCCGACTAATACAGTTGCAGATACTCACAGCCCAGGGACTGAGCCCAGGGACCCTAATGGAAGAGTTAGGGGAAGGAATGAAGGAGCTGAAGAGGATTGCAACCCCATAAGAAGAAAAACAATATCAACTAACTGGAACCCCCCAGAGTTCCCAGGAACTAAACCAGCAACCAAAGAGTATACATGGAGGGGTCCATGGCTACATATGTAGCAGAGAATTGCCTTATCTGGCATCAATGGGACGGGGGTGGGGGGTGGGGTGGGGGGGTGGGGGTAGGGCTGATCCTTTGGAACTTTGATGTCCCAGCGGAAGTGGGAGAACACTTGAAATATAAATAAATAAAATTACCAATAAAAATATAAATAAAGGAAGTGACAGCTACAATATGTACAATCACCAATGTAGTTGGGAATATCATAAGTTATAAAGGGATCAAAAATGGAGTCAGTTACTTAAAAGAAAAACTATAAGGTAAACAATTAAGAAGTAGTTTGCCCCTTTTAAAACATCAAAACCCATTTCTAGTCCCTTACGTGGCCAAATATATATACATATTTTTATAACCTTGAAAATGGAATATATTAAGTCCTGATTTACATAGAATTTCCTATGGATTGAGACTCAGACTGGACAGGACAAGGCCATAAGGAAACGAGAAATTCAGCTGCTTATATAGGCTTTTCTTATTAGGATAAGAATTAGCTTCTCCATCAATGCTAACTTTTCCTCCTACCTACCCTTTTGCCGGTATTGATGGCCTGGAACCATACCTTCTGAAGGATTCTGAGAGACTACTCAGCACTACTGATTAATGGGGTCTGTCTTGAAATCCGATGGAAAAGAGCTGGGGGCATGCTGCTTCTTTGCAGACTGTCTTCAGAATCCTGTTGATGAGGGAATTGTTCCATCTCCTTTCCCTGATGAATGTCAGGCAAGGTTTCTAAGAACATGGTTGAGGAGTTTGTCAAGAAAAGAAATTCCAACATAGGGATCTACATAGCACTCACTACAAATGTACTTGTTTTGTGCCCTCTTGAATTTTCAAACTTCTTAGCTATTCTTGTACACCATAAATAGTCCTTAAACTGAACAGTGATTTTATTGATTAAAAAGTACCTTTTGAATGCTGTTCCTCTTTAACTCCCCAACAAACTGACATTTCAGGTTCTCTTTTCATGCAACTTCAATCTCATTCTTAAATCTTCTGTCTCTGTCAACTACTTCCAATCCAAAACCTCAAGCTTTGCTCCTTCAAGGCCATGCCAGAACAGAAGAAAGGTAAAATCTGGATTCGGGAATGTTCTGCCTAAATCATCCTAACGTAAAATATTCATTTATAAACAGAAATTACTTCTTTCTAGCTAATATTTTCTATTAATGTCCTACAACAGTCCACATAGTAGATGTGATGATTTTGCCACAGATTTTCATGTCTTCTTGTCTTTAAAGCATGGATCCCCTCCCAGGTCCTCACTTCTTGTCTTTGTTTCATTTTATTGACTTAAAATCTTGATTTCTGCTTTGAGGTCCCTTTTTCAATTCAAATGTCAGATATTTTGTTTTAAAGCATGTCCTGATGTATTATTTTCCTGTTCAGAAATCTATAGAGAGCCTATTTCATTATATAATAAAACTCTCAACCCAGCATTCACAGTTCTCAGCAATCCAGTGCTAATTCAGCTAATGGTCCATTCTGCTATCTCACCCCTCCTCCTCTGTATCTTTTCTTTCTTAGCTGCCTCTTTTCTGACTTCCACAAGACCTCACTGAGTGATTTTAGTATATAGCACTGTGCTGGGACTTGGACATACTAAAGTAAATAAGAGTTTGTTGATTGTCCTCTACCAAAGCAAAACATGGATACAAAAAGACACAATAAATTATTATGTTTAGTGAGTTTATGGTGAACACCATAACACAGACAAAGACCAAAACTGCAGGAATATAAAAAAGTCTGTAACTCATTCTCAGGAGACAGATTCTCTGGAGACAGAAAAAAGGATTATTCAGATGGGTGTTAGAAAAGATAGAACAATAACTTAGGGTAAAGGAGTTTTCACAGCCAAATTTCTCTCCCTCTTCTATATTTTCTACATTCTTCATACAGGCCAGAGGACATCTCATTAAAGCAGGTTTGAATACCCTTGACTCTCACACAGAGGCTCTCCCCTTCCACGTGAGATGTGTTAAGCAGTGTCCTGTACCACAATGTTCACATAAAGCCTCAGAGTGAATCCTCAGTTGGAAAGGTTCTTTGTTGTTCGGTTGTTGAGAAGCTGATGTGCCCTCTCCATCCCTTGCAATTCAGCCCAGTTATAAAAATCCGCCAGTACCACTTTTTCCACTGAGGTTCCCCAGTCTGATGTTTTGGATTGCACATGTGATATCTGCTTTCTTTGAACTTTATTTAAAACTTCTAGAAGAACCCAGAATTTGCCATTTTTGTGAGTAATTTAACAGATTACAAGTTGAATGTTAATATAATTTATGCATCCCATGCCTTTTAAAATTATTAAAATTATGATTACCCCTTAGAAGCCAATTTGTTTTCTAATGAGAGACAGAAAGGAAGTGGGGGATTCTAATGCAGGGTGGGTGAGAAGGAACTGGAAGGAGTAGAAAAAGGGGAAAATCATAGTTAGGATATGCTCTATGAGGAGAAAATCTATTTTCAAGAGAATTATTAAAACCTTAAATATTATTTTGTTTATATCTGTGGTAGTCTATTGAATAAATGTATGAATGGATGAATGAATGATGTATGGGGTCAAGTCAGTGAACTTTATTCCATCAGAATGATGGTCATTACCTCATTGAACCATTACCATCTTTGATGCGAAAGGAAAAATACATTCTTGAATATATGAAACTCTTTAAATTGTGATTATATGCCAGGCAGTGGTGGCTCATGCCTTTAATCCCAGCACTTGGGAGATAGAGACAGGAGGACTTCTAAGTTCGAGGCCAGCCTGGGACAGCCGGAGTCCTGTATCGAAAAACAAACAAACAAAAAAATTGTGATTATATTTATGGAATCACAATACACAAAATGAAATTAAGAAATATGATCAATTTACCCTATCCGCTTGAATAGCCAGTGACTAGAACTGAACGTTTAGGGCACAGTTGTTCAGAGCACTTGCTGCCCAGGAATTTGATTCCCAGCATCTGCACAACTTTAGTTGCTCACTTTTGCAACTACAGTTCCGAGGGATCTGATGCCCTCTCTTGGCATTTTCAGGCACTGCGTGCACATGGTGCACACATATAACATACAGATGACATTCACGCTGGTTAAATAAAAACACAAAAAAATTAAACCCGATTGTTCATTCCTTGCTAATTTTATTTCCTAATAAGTTTCACTCAAAATTCTAAAATAACATTTTAAGTAAAATCGGAATTCTGAGCGATTTACCCAAGGCCAGGGGCTTAGAAAACAACAGGGTGCAAATTTCAAATTAGACTCACCTCATTGCAAAGATCATACTGTTTTCACTGTTCCACTTTTCTTAGCTTTAAATCACTTGACTTCTCCTGACTTCAAGCACTACCTGCACCCCATCAGCAGCACACACACTTACCAGGTCAAGTTTATTCCTTTATCTTAACCATCCAGATAGCTTTGATTTGTTCCTAGGCCTCCCATCATCTTGTGATAGGAATGCCACCCACTTATGCTGCATCTGACCTCCACCTGGTCCTCGTCAATGTGATGTTGCCTTCATCATCTCTTCAGGGTACTTGCCCTTTCTCTGCCACCTTCCTATACCATCTGGCACATTCTTCTGCCACATGGCTTCCATACACCCTGCCTCCTTATGTTCTCCATTCTGTGAATTCCCTTTATATATATATAACCCTTTGACAATTTTTCTCTGCTCTTGGATTTCTGATCTCTACTTTCATCCCAAGGTTCACTGCCGTGCCCTGTTCTTTCTCATCCCATGGCAGCCTATAGAGTTATGATTGCAACATATGTCTATAATTCCTTCATAGTATTGGGAACATCCATCACACTGCCGACAGCACATTGATTCTGGTCATACGTTTCAAATTTTAGAGGAGTGTGGGGCACATCCATGCAAAATGAGCCTACTTTGCTTCACAAAGTAGGGTTCACCGTCCCAAATAGAAAGTAGCATCATATGAACATACAAGGCGTTCTGAGCAAATATTTTTGTTGAATTTCTGGAGATTAAGTTACATATACACAAAATCAAACAAAGAAAACACATATGTCATGTTTTTCTGTTCCAGATTTATATTGAATATTTTAAAATACTGAAATGTTTAAATGAACAATGGATATACATATGGCCAAAATCTAAATTCAATAATTTTTAACTTCTACCATAATTAGTAAATGTAGCTGTGTGTGTGTGTGTGTGTGTGTGTGTGTGTGTGTGTGTGTGTGTGTGTTTAGAGGATGCTATGCAAGCAAGTTAAGATCAACATACTTTAGCAGATGTCTCCTAAAGAAGAGGACATTTTCCCTTACAGCCTGGAATATCATTGCCATTTGAAAATCAGAATTTAGTATTATTTTCATAGTATCATCTAAATAGTGGCCTACATTCACTCTGCTTATTCCTACAATGTATTTTATTGTTTAAAAGGAAGGTTTTGTGCCCCAGTGTAGGGGAATGCCAGGGCCAATAAGTGGGAGAGGGTGGGGTGGTGAGCATGGGGGGGGGGGGGGCAGAGGGGGTTGGTTCTTGTTTTTTTTTTTTTTTTTTTTTTTGTTTGGTTTGTTTGGTTTTTTTTTTTTTTTTTTGGAGGGGAAACTGGGAAAGGAGAAATTTACATGTAAATAAAGAAAATATCTAATAAAAAAAAAGAAAAAAATCCTGGATAAATAATGTTTTATATAGTATACTTAGATATTTTTGCCTTTTTGCTAGTGACTTTTATAGAAATACTTCTCCTGCTACTTACCTCTCACCTCTCTCTCTCTCTCTCTCTCTCTCTCTTTCTCTCTCTCTCTCTCTCACACACACACACACACACGCACACATACACACACACCCATACACACACACACTTCGGCTATACACAGCCAAACCAGGCTGGCTTGCTTGTAAAATAAGTCACACTTTAGATTCATTAAAAATTTCTGATTGACACTGAATTTATTTCTCCACTTCTTTTACATAAGTTGTAGGTAGTCTATAGTGATGATTAAATTTTGTTTAAAATGTTTGAGATGATGTTCTATGCACTGTGATGTGTAATTCCCACAATGTGTACAAGCACCATTTTGGGGTACATATAGCATAAGACCTAGTCCAGCATTCCATCTCTTGGTCAGGGTGGGGAGGGCAAGGATTCTCATTGAATAGGTACAGTTTATCTCATTGAAACTGGCAAGTAACCTATGGTTTCTGCAGGGGTGAATTACTCACTGTCCTAACTGAATTCCATCAATGACTTTAGTATCCTCTGACAATCTTCCTGAATACATTGTGATATTTGAGGCTATAAATTGTTAGGTTTTTCTAACTGCATCATTCTTTGCAGATAGAACTACTATATGACCTATAAAGAAGAATTTTTTCATCAGCTGTAACAAACTATGTACCTTTGGGGCAAGATCATGGGAGAAGGCTATTTTTTTTCTTTCATTACCAGTTTTTAAAATGCTCCAATTAAATAAATACGTTTTTCTTCTTCTTTAGACTCATAATTTACATGTTTTATTATTTTCAATTATTTGAGTCATGACTCTCATCCATTCTCAAATGACCCCAATTTGTGCTGGCAAACATCTCTTCAGGCTGATTTCTGTCACCTTTTGACACTTCTCCATTAGGTTGTGAGTGCTTCATTGTTTTCTCCCATGAGGTGGCTCAGGCTTCCTTTGTACCTTCCCTCATGGGACTTTTACAAATAACATCATGCCTATAATTTGTGGCTGGTCATTCTAAATGTAGGGTACATGTATTACAAATTTATTGGCCTCAGGAGTATCTCTTATATACAGAAAAATAAATGCTTAGATTCATAGCCTGTTTAATTCATTGATAAGAAATACGAGCAACATTCAGGATTTTCAGTGCATGCTCCAGGTATACTGATTTGCACAAATAACCATTGAGAACACCAGCACTTCTTCAAGTGAATACTTCAAATTACATGAACAAATTACATGAAATTATATGCCATTCCATAAAGTTTGTAAAATGCATTATAATTCTTTGAAAGAGACAAATGTTGTTTGGCTTAAAAATATTCTATTTTTTAATATATAAGAGAAATAGTAACTGAGAAAATATTGGCTTGTCAGCAGCCAAAATCATCTGAAAACTAAGGGGAAAATCATATATAAGTATGATATAAAAACTTGAACAGAGATGAAATATTGAGTATTATATGTAACATCAGACCATTGCTCTTAAGGTACGTTTCTCAACAATTGATCTTATAACATTAGAATTTCAGAATGTGTTGTGTCAGAAATTAGAATGGGCCTCACATGACTATCACAAAATTTGTAAAGGGGCATTTTTTTAAAGGCTGTAACATAGAATCAATGGGGGATTCATACAACATTCATATCTGTTTATCATATTGGAGCTACCACATAGAAAAAAGAATTTTAAAAGCTCTAAATAGTAAGCATGCTTCAGAGAGAGGTTAAGCAAACTGTGGGAATTTATAATGAAAACATATAGACATTCCTGGAACAAAATGAAGTTAATGAGTCACTCATGCATCTGGAATTCTGAGCAGCAGAGATCAAATTCTAACCAGATGCATATAAGGGTAGTGAAAAAGAGGAAGTGCGCCATCTTGGTTTTCAAGAACAAAACCAGATAATCTGGAAGTCCCAGTCCATGATGGAATGTGCTAATGCTTTCAAACTGTGTTTCTTGTTTTCTTTCCTCTCAAAAGTGCTAAGATGGACAATATTAACCATATGCTCACAGATGTTTATTTTTAATACACATACATTTTGTTTCACATCAACTTATACATATAACAGGGAAACATAATTTTTAGCTGCCATCTTTCCTGGAATAATAGCTAGTTTTTGCCTGAGGTGATTGCTGGGGAATTTAGGATCATCCTTTTCACAGCTGGACGGAAAGACTTAGAGCTGGTAAGGTGAATGCAGGCGCCTTCCACAGCATCTTGGTTTTCCCATTAGGTTAACGACTATTTTTCATATGTATTTTTTATGCTATATAGCCAAACAAAAGCCTACTTTCCATTGTGTACGAAACAAGAAAGAGCAAGGCCAAAACCTCTTCCCTCTCATTCATGGTAATTAAGTTTTGGTAAATCAAGACCTCCTTGAAAACCTAATACAAACTGGAGACTTTCCCTGGAAAAATTCATAATATTTTGCACACAATTTTGAGATTATATGTTGACCCTTGAGTTTGGTGATCACTCCTAGATACCTTTGGACCTTTGGACTAAATGGATTAGACAACAATCTACAGCCATGGAGCCAAGCCTGATGTGTATAGAAAGAGAGTGGGACCCAGGAATCTAACCCAGAATTTCACTGAGCAATCATACAGATGCATAGTTGTCTGGCATCATCAACAAAATTCTTTCATGATTCTTTGAAAATTTGCAAGAAGAGAGAATAATAAGACAGTTGAAGCAACTGTCGGGATTTCCATACAGATTTCAAAGTAGTATGATTTTAGAGTTAGAAAGAGAAAATAAAACAAAATACCAGTTGATAAGAAATGACCTGGAAGAGATTGTGGCTTAAAGCACATTTCTTAAAGCTGCCAACCAACATTTCTGTTGTCAATGAACTGGAAATGAGTACTTGCCATAGCACAATATCTCATGTGCTCCCCTAGGAGTTAGCTGTTCATTTTCTTGGCAATCTAGGAAAATATTCTGAATTGCTTCTCACATTTACAATCAATCTTTCTTCTAGAGTTGAAATAGTTTGTACTAGTTTGGTGCCTAGTTGGAGCACTCAGTGGTATTTAATTCTAGGTTATTTTATAATTTTTTACTTTTTGTTTTTGTTTTTTTTTTTTTTTTTTTTTGTTGCTAGATATGTCTGGGGTGGGGGAGAAAAACAAATAACCAAGCCAAAACAGCAATCAAGCTTTCTTTCTGAAAGAAACTGGCTGAATTAAGTCCTTCATCAAGATTTTTACCATGATTTTCACGCAATCTGACCTTAAAGTATCATCAACATACTTTTCTCTAACTCGGTATTTCCTGTTAGGCCTTGCATTCACGGCTCACCATGCTGAGCTACCCTCCTGAAATACTCTTTCCTGTTCTGTCAAGCCTGGGTCAGCCTTCCCTTTCCACTGAGAAGCCTTTTACTATTCGTCCACATAGTCACAGGTCTTTCTGTTGGCCAGTGCTGTGGCTCTTTATTGGAAAGCAGGAAGGGAAGGACCAGATGAATGCTGTGAGTTCCACTTGAATAAAGATGATGCCAGTGCTATCATCTTCCTATCTGCACAATTGGGATGCTTACCATGGGATGCTTACCATGGGATGCTTACCATAGGGTCCAGGGTTTAATATGGGATGCTTACCATAGGGTCCAGGGTTTTATATGGAGGAAGCAGGGGAGACAGGGAGGGAGGGAGTGGAAAGGGGAGGGGAAGGAAGATGGGAGGGCAAGAGAGAAGGAAAAGAGGGAAAGTGATCCAAAGGCTTTTTCTTTTTTTCCCATTAATTGTTGTGAAACAGTCTCCCATAGCACTGGCTGCCTTTAAATTTGCATTACATTGGTACACACAGTGCTAGAGATCAGTCACACCCAAGCTGTCCTGCAGTCTAGGCTAGCACCTATCAGCCTTTACAACTAGGTATATATTTTCTTTAATTTCAGAATTTACCATATATTTCTCTCAATAGAGTATAAATGCACTGAAGATATACCTCTTTAAAACATATTTAACATTTTTACTTGACCACAATTGATATGAAAAACTGCATATTTTACTGTATACACATTTGATAAGCTTGACTACATGCAAAACCTCATGAGCCCATTATCCTATTCAAGATAACACATCTAATACATTCCAGAATTTCCTTGCACTCTCACGTTTTTATTTTCTTAGAACAACTCTTAATACAAGATCTTGTCTCTTAAATCTTTTTATCAACTATATTATCAACTCTAGGTGCTACCTTGAAGAGCAGATTCCTAAAACAGGTCCCTTCAGGTAACTGAAGCATTAGAACCCTGAACAACTTCTGTTTCCTTTACCACCTAGCTCTTGGTAAGCATTGTGCTGTGAAGATACACCTTGGTGATGGCAACTCTTATAAACAAAATATTTCATTGAGGCTGGCTTAAAGTTCAGAGGTTTAGTCCTTTGTCATCAAGGTGGGAAGCACAGCTGGAATGCAGGCAGACTAGGTGCTAAAGAAGGAGCCAAGAGTTCTGCATCTGCATAGGCAGGCAGCAGGAGTAGAGAGGCACCGGGTCTGACTTGAGCTTCTGAAACCTCAAAGCTCACCCCAGTGACGCACTTCCTCCAACGAGCCCACACTTATTCCAACAAGGCCATTTCTTCTAATAGTGCCAGTCCCCATGAGCATATGGGGAGCATTTCCATACCAACCACCACAGCCACTAATGGATTGTTGGTTTCTAAGGAATTGACAAAGATCTCTTTTAAAAATGAAGTCATGAGGACTGTAGAGATGTCTCAGTTGGTAAGAGCACTTACACTATATAAATGTATATGTAAATGTATATATATTAAATACAATGAAAACAGAAATAAACACATGCAATATTTCCTCTTCTTGAACTTGACTATTTCCCAATAATGTTCCAAATTATTCCTCAAAATATCTTTTGAATTCATTTATGTTATTTTTAAAGGCAGGGATTCCTTCTTATGATGAATACTATTCTTTGTAAACATGCAGGAAATTTTTGTCTATTCATCTGTTAATAAGCAAAATGTAATATTATTCTATATAATTCCATTGAGAAGAGAGGCATTAGGAACACAGCTGAGCAGCCATTTCTTTGAGATACTAATTGTGATTCTTTTGAATATATATCCAAGAAGCTTATTTCTGTATAACATGGCAGTTATACTTCTAAAGTACTATTGCAAGGCAATATGGTCATTATATTTATAATTCTTTGATAAAGTTGTATCCATGATTCACCCTTTTGCATCTCTATCATGAAGGGACACAGCTTTCAGTTTTTCCACATCTCTCCTAACACCTTATACATTTCTGATAACAGCCATTGTGGTGGTTTGAATAGGAATGACCCCCATAGGCTCATCTATTTGAATACTTGGTCATTAGAGAATAGTGCTATGTGATAGGGATTAGGAGGTGTGGCCTTGTTGGAGGAAGTACGTCACTGGGGGTGGGCCTGGGGTTTCAGATGCTCAAGCCAGTCCCAGTATCTCTCTCTTCCTTCTGCCATCAGATACAGACGTAGAACCCTTATCTTTCTTTCCAGCACCATGTCTGCTTGCACACTGCCATGCTTCTCGCCACGATGATAATGGACTAAACCTCTGAACCTTAAGCCAGCCCCGGTTAAATGTTTTCTTTTGTCAGAGTTGCTATGGTCACGTGATCTCTTCCTGCAACAGAACATTGTCTAACACAGCCCATCTTACAGTTATAAGCTTTAATTTAATTTCCATGCTAATCCAAAATGTTTTATAATGTTATTTCCTCTCCTCAAACAGAATGTGGTTTTCAACCCTTAATCACAGAGTGGAAATAAGTGTAAGAGTTCTTTCAGAAATGTATTTTCCTATTTTTTTTTTAAATGATTAGATTTGTGACTAAGAATTAGGATCCCATACCATTGTCATAAAAATTAACCTAGCTAGAATTACTTTAACACTGTATATTAACCTACAGTCATAGAACAAGCCTTGTCACATTTATAGTTTCCATAAAGTAAGGCATATACATAACAGCATAATCTCTGGTGCATAGTAAGGAGTTAATGAAAATGTATCTAGGAGTGATGGCAGGTAGTGGCAGAGGTGATAATGGTAATATTTATTAAAAAGACTTACTAAATCCTGTTTGAAAAGAATAGGGTAGAAACCCAGGGAGAAGGAAAAATGTTGTCCCTGGAAGATGAGAAGCCCTTCTAATATTTCCTTTGTATTGTTTTAAAAAGAAGAGAGGAGTGTCTGAAAGAAAATAAAGACGAGAGTAAGGAACTAAAAGAGAGCTCGGAAAGAAATGACAGTGATAATAATTATTAAGGGAGAACAGCAGAGCTAACTAAAAGTCAAGACTCAGAACAGGCACACAGAAACATCCAACTGGAAAATACATAACTGGGGTGAGCAGTTAGGCGATCATGTTAGATATGGATTATAATACAAGTTGCATCTGACCTCACACATTGAAACCTTAACCTACTAGTTAACTGTTCCCAATCAAATCATTAATAATGATAGAACAATATAATTATGGTCGAAGTCATTGCCTATTATAAAAAAACGGACACATTCCATTGGCATTTCGAGAATAATGAGTATCTCGCTCACAGCAGGCAAGAGGTTTCAACAGATCTGCTGGACTGATCTGGTGTGAAATAATTGCATTGATGACTTTCTTCAGGTTGTCATCACCAAATATCGCTTGGCAATTATTCTGAGCAGCTGGCTGCTGTTATTGGGCATCTATTTATAAAGCTGTCCTCTTCAACAAAGCCAGGGTCTCACAAGCATCTGTCTGCAGCCAGTTTTTTTGTCTCTCATGAAAAGATGATTTTCTGCAGACCTTAGTTCTTGTCAGTTCCAATCGCCTGCCTGGTATTCAACATCCTTTTCTGGACCTTCTCTATTTATACTTTGTTTCTATTAGCAGATCTGTCCCATGCAGCCCAAATGAAAACAACTCTGAATTAATTAAACCATGACTGGCTTCTGTCATATCATAAACCAAGTGAGATTATGTCTTATCTCCTTGCTTAAACAGTCTATGCTCAAACGTGTCTGGGATGACAGGGGTACTTCTTCAACTTCTTCTTTCTTCTTATAGAGCTTTATGATTTCATGTTTTATAGATGTAATTAAATAAAAAGGAACAGAAGTTGTCAAAAAAAATGCTTCAAATGAAAGAGCAACATTTCTGGAAAAAATTTTGCCATAGACAATTTCAGCTTGAAGCTACCCTTAGGTGCATATCCTGAGAAAAATTAACACATGCACAGAAGAGATGACAGCTCAGTGTGGCCTGTTTTCTCAGGGTACACTCCAGCATATGCTTCAGGTTTGACTGAAGATAATATTTGAAAGATAAATTAACTTGGTAAAGAAATAGCTAAGAAAACACTTTGTGAACACACACACACACACACACACACACACACACACACACACACACATATTCATGTTCATATAGGAATTCATGTGAATATTCAGGCCAATAAGTGGGAAGGGTGGGGTGGCAGGCATGGGGAGGGGGGAGGCAACAGGGGTTTGTTCTTGTTGTTTTTGTTTGTTTGTTTGTCTGTTTTTTGGAAAGGAAACTGGAAAAGGAGAAATTTACATTGTAAATAAAGAAAATACCTAATTAAAAAAAAAGAGTTGCCTCAAAAAAAATTTAAAAAATTATATAATATAATTTATTATATACATGCCCAACATGCAAGAGGCCTTTGGTTTGATTCCTAACCCTAACAAAAACACTAAGAAATAAAATAATAGTGTCACATTCATGCAACCTCAGTATAGTTTAAATAGCGCACAAGATATAGGCAAGCCAGGAACATGCTTTTTCGTAAGTATAAAAATCATTTCCAATTTTACATATATAAATATATATCCTGTGAGGTGGGACAGCTCATTTCAGGAATGGTGTCAGCCAATCCATTAGCTACATCAGAGTTTTAGATACTTGAAATAAAGTCAGTATAACTTAGAAGCTGTACTTCTTTTTGTTTGTTTGTTTTTGTTTTTCTGTGTAACTGTGGCCATCCTGAAACTCACCCTGTAGACCACGCTGGCTCTGAATTCAGAGACACACCTGCCTCTGCTGGGATTAAAGCCATGTGCCACCACCACCACCAAGTTGGATTTCTTTCTAGTTTAAGCTTATTCAATTTTGCTTTAAAATGTATATGGACCCAGTGGCTACTGTATTCTCAATTCTTCATGACAGATCTCATTCCATAAACAATTATGAATCATAATTTCATTTGTGACATTAGTAAGAGAAATTTAGCACAAATGTCCTTATATGAAAATAATTGGGAATGATTTTTATACTCATGATAAAGCATGTTCCTGGTGTTCCTATCTTTTATGCACCATTTAAACTGTACCTAAGTTGCATGAACATGTCACTATTATTTCTTAGGGTTTTCTTTGTTGTTTTCTGTAGTGCCTATGGCCTCGTCGTGCATGTTAGGCAAACACTCTACCCCTGAGCTGTTCTCCGAGGTTTCTGTATTGGCTGTAGTTACAAAACTTGAAAGTGTATTGAAATAAAAATAAATAACAGTTCACCTTTTCATATGAGTAAAATGACTTCCAAACGTCTGTAAAGTTGCCTGGCATCATCAGAAGCCAGGTTAAAACTGATGACAGCTTGAGAGGAATCCCACAATCACAAGGATGAACATAGAAGGCATTATACTCAATGAAATATGCCAGTCAGAAAGAGACTAATGAGTTTGATACAACTTACATGATGAAATGAGACCAGTGAGGATCCTAGGGAATAACATGAAGGGAAATGAGCAAGGTACAGAATTCCAGTAATAAGAAATAAGTCCCACAGACATATAATGCAACCCCCTAGTAAATAATGCTCTAATATGTTCGTGACCTTTCCTGAAGATAGTAAAACTTGTTAAAGGCTCTTATAATGGGAGAAATAGTAGTACACAAAGTCATATATATATATATATATATATGTATGTATATATATATACATACATATATATATAAACATTTTGGCCTTGTAAGTGTACAATTTAGTAGAATTTACTGCATTTACATTGTTTCGAAGCCATCATCACTATGTTTTCAAGACTTTAGCTTATACGTGTCATAAAAGCTTGTAGTGGGCATGGAGCAGTGACTTAGGTTGAGAGCTTGCTTCTCTGACATAGGACCCCAGCTTGCCACTCAACACTCATGTCAGGCAGTCCTCAACCATAAAGTCCAGATCTGTGCCCTCCTCACTCCTCCAAGAGTAACCAAATACAAATGGCATGTGCACAGACACAAACACATAAAAATCAATCTTCCTTTAAAACATTAGTAGCAGAGATAACCCAAAATAATTTCCATCTACTCTGAAGTTTCACCCAGGAGCGGAGGCAATTTTTTAAGGCAGAGGTAGAACTTATTAGTACATAAGGAGGGTGAAAAATCAGAACATTGTGACCTTTGAATATCTCAAAGTTCTCTTTCCGGTGCTAAATTGCCTATTGATTATAATGTGAAACAGTAAAATAAGTTTTGATTTTTTTTATTGCACACACTACTAATGAAATAATACATACAACTTTTACAATCTTATCTATTCCATTATACAGTGTGGGCATTCATAATACTATATCGGTGACAATACAATTCTATTTCTTGAACATCTACTATAGATTACCCAAAGCCCTTTGACTATTCTATGCAACAGTAAGTCCCTAAGGAAGAGCTGATAGTCCTATTTCGTAGGTGAAAAAAAACCAAATGCACAAAGTAGTTGAATAAAGTGCCCACAGTTCCAATCCTAGGAAGCCACAGCAAAGTTACCTGGAACTAACTCTCTGGACTGGGTGTTCATTAGCACGGCTGCACTAATGCTTTGGCTATGCCATCACAGTCTCTGGCAATCTGTTCACTTTTGTGCTTAGTCATTCTGTCGCCTGCTGCTGAAACCATCCATAGACGCTGACCATGTAGAGGCTGCCTTTCCATGTTCAGAGATAAGTAGATTTCTCCTGTGCATTTTGGCCGTTGTTCTCTACTCTTCTTTGGTTTCCGTGTACTTATATGGAATTTCCTATGTTGTTTCTCTGACTAAGCTTTTATTGGGTGATGAAATCCATATTAATAATCCAATGTATGCTTTTTATCTGCTCCTTTTAAGGATCACTGGAGCACTCAGAGCTGTTGATCACCCTCCTCTAGATCAAACATTTGATTCTATTCTTTGAGATAAGTGATAAGATAATTTTTTTTTCTACAGCTCTTCTTAGTTTGCTTATTTTTGCATAAATTACTTACTGTTTCACCCAGATGTTTCTGAACCTTAAATATGGCTGTATCTTAGTGTTCCTTCTCACTTTTTCTAAACCCCTGAAGTATTCTTGATTATTTCTGCTTTTTATGCTCCTGATTCCCTAATTTTCATGTCAAAATAAGTCTTCTTCTTTTATTTTTATTTTACATGTGTGGGTGTTTTGCCTGTATTGCACATTGTATGTACACCATGTATGTGTCTGGTGCCTGTGGAGGTCAGAAGAGAGGGTCAGATTCCCTGAAACTGGAATAATGAATGTTAGTGAGCTACCATGTGGATGTTGGGAACTGAGCCATGGCCCTATAAAAGCTTTTAACTGCTGAGCCATCTTTCTAGCCCCTGTACCAACCAGTCTTCTTTAGTCTTGTATACAAGTCCCCAACTGTTATCTCTATTTGTGAGATGATTATGATACATGTAAAAATTAGAAAATAATTTGAGAGGGTCTGCTCAAACAATTCCCATCTTTCCTATACTAGTATTTGGTTCCACTTAAAGGAACTCAGATAAAAATATTTGCTAGAGTTTGTTTTCCTCTCTCCTGTTCACGTCAACTTGTGTTAGTTACACTAATCCCTAAGTTGAATTCATGCTTTTCTTCTCATTACAGATCCAAGTCATCAAAGTCTTGGGACTGAACTCTGTAACATCGCAAAACCATTACTCTCTTTCATTCACCTGTGTAGAACCTCTACCTAGGCACCATTTGAAGAGTTTTTAAATTGAGTTTTAAATGTCTTTAAATGTTTTAATGACATCATAATTAAATTTAAAATGAGCACAGAACTTACTAGTTGTGTCTGGATGCCACATATCTTTCACCTCACCATGGCCTATGGCCTCCCTTTTCCACAGAGTTCCACTCATGCTAGCATTATTTCTGTCCCTCAAACCTTATAAGGGCTTGTTATGTAGGAACATATGTATATGCCTTTCTTAGTGTCTGCATCTTTTCCGAGCTAGATCTTTTATCATTTAAAGCTCAGATTAAAAGCCACCATGACTGAATTCTTCCCTAAACATTCTACCTGGAAGAGCTGGTTTTATGGTTGCTATGGTAACACACTATTTGATTGGCAGCGTTTGATTTTAACGGTGAGTTGTCTTCTTTGAAATACCAGCATCGGGAGCAGCAGAGGCCCACTTATAAAGACTCACTTTGCTTTTCTGCTGCACAGCCAGGACTGTACATTACATTCACGGAACAGACAATGGGTAGTAGAAATTAAAGCCTGTGGGAAAAAAACAGCCAAAGATATGAAAGCATAGGATTTATACCTTCTTGCACTATTCACTAGCTGTGAGTACTATGGTGAGGAGTAAAGGGTGCTCGAGCCACAGTCTCAAACCATGTGATTTTATTTTGCATCTTGTATCCTCTGGAGTACTTCCACAATAAATGCACACTGGATATTTAATTAACTAAAATAGTCTAATATCTTTGGGGAAAGTAGTTTTTACTTAACTTCAGTTTATTCTTACACTATCTATGTGCATGGCTAAAACATCATCTATTTAAACAACTTCTCATTCTTTCGGTGTTTATACCAAAATTCAAAGCCTTCCCTCCAGTGGATGATGTTCAAAGCACAAGGACCTGCCTTTCATCAATATTTCAGTGTGCTTGCACTCTAGATCCTTGCCAAAGTTCACTACTTTAAATTCTAGGGTATATTTCTCTCCAACTCTGGTCTCTACAAAAGGTGCTGCTCAAAGGTGGTTTACCCCTCCTGGTCTCTTTCCCTGCCTGCACCTCACATAGAACTTTCTACAGAGCTGGTCCTCGGTAATCCACATGTTAATAACTAAGTAAAAGCTTTCTCCTTGATTCTATGAAAACCTCACTTGTTGATAAAAAAAATGCAAAGGAAATTGCTCTGAACTCTGGGTGTAATTTGTTTCTGTAGAGTCTATCATCTTGACATCTTAGATATTTCTACAAGCACTACAACTATAAGTTATATTGTTAAGTCATACCATCAAAGAACTGCTAAAATATGTTGTATTGTGTCCTAATATACATACCTTTAATGGATTGTGTTTAAATAGTATTTACAATTTATGTAGTATAATTTGATAATATTATTTACTGACATTTAGTTGAACTGAGCATCTATTTTATATTTTGATGGGATCCTCTCTATCTCTGTTTAGAAGAAATATGTTGATCTTTTTTATTTATAATTTCATTTTGGATAGACGGAAAACATTTAGTATTGTAAAAACTTAATTTAAGGCATATAAGTTGGTATTAAAATATATTCTAAATTCTCTTTCTAGGATTGTGTGTCATATTTATAAGCAAGTATCAGAAAGGATGGCTTCCTACTTCTATAAATTCAAAGCTGATATATTCAAAGTTATTTCAGAAGGTATGTGAAAGCATACATACATTGGTATGTCTTCCTGAATAAATTTATTCACTAGTAAGTAATTTAAAGCAGTATTTTAATATTAAAACTAGCACACATATTTCACATAGTAGAGTGAAAAATTCACATGAATTTTTAAGATAAAATGGGGAGACTTCAAAGAAATTCTGTGCATCGCAAAAGTAGCTCTGAGCTGTCATTTGGGGGATCCCCAGGAGTATATGCTTCCACTCTGAAGTCAGTAATTCTTTTGTGCAAAGTGAGGGATACAATGGACCAAGTCTGAAAAGAGGCATCCAAGAACTCAAAGGCGGGGGGAGTGGAAGAGTGTCCAAGCTAAGGTAACAGACTAAAGGAGGGCTTTAGAAGAAGGGAAAGTTCAGAATCCTTCAAGGGAAAGTAATGAAGGGAAGCGTTAAGTAGTGATGAAATTTCTGCTAATGCTTAGAAAATCAGGCATCATCCTAATAGCCCCTGTGAGTGCACAAAACAGGACTCACTACTAGAAAGGGTTCATCCTCTTTAGACTCAAAGACCAGATGAGGAATTTTTAAAACTAGGACCCAGAATGTGGAGTCTTCAGTGATTACAGTTGTGAACGG